>CABHPQ010140432.1:0-24638 GCA_902168405.1 Peromyscus aztecus | reverse complement strand
GAAAATTCTGTTTGGGAATACCACTTAGGTATCCAGCAAATATTTGATTAAATATGATAAAACTGGTAGATGAAAGAGATATAAGTTCATGACATCACTTCCCTTCGACACTCTTGTGAGCCCCACCCAATCTGTGAGAGCCTTATTCTTCCTCACTTAAACCTGTTGGCTGAGATCCATGGCAGCCAGAGGTTCTGTTCTATACCTGGATTGTCCTTCCTTACTCTCTTCTCTTAGGAGACACTGGGGAGTTCTCAGTGTCTCATCTCAAACACAATGGCTGGTGACAGTGGTTTTCAATCTTCCTGATGCTGCCACCCTCTAGTAGAGTTCCTCATGGTTGTGACCCCCAACCATAAAATTATTTTTAATTCTACTTCATAACTTTAATTTTGCTACTGTTATGAATTGTAATGTAAATATGTGATGTGCAGGAATTCTTGATATGGGACCCCTGTGAAAGGAATGTTGGACCCCCAAAGGGGTCAGGACCAACAGGTTGAGGACCACTAGACTGTATGAAGTTTCTTCCCTTCTTCAAAATGAGTGAATTTGTGCCAAGAGCTAGTTGTTTCTCCTCTTCTTTGTTTTCCAACACACTTTTTTACTCATCTCTACCTAGGATACCTGGGTGTATATTTTTGCTTGATTGCCTCTGTCTCCTGAAGAGACAGAGCAGTGTCATAAGCCATCAGGAAGTTTTGCCATATATTATTAATGTTATGTATTTTCACTATTCTATAAATGTCTGCACTTTGTTGCTATATATATGTATGTATATTTCCCGTGATATTTTCCCGTGATAATCCCCAAATCTTGAAAAGTGTGTGATATAGATGTCCCATTTGTGGCTGAACACTCAACAGATATCTATTCTATGCATTTTATCCAGTTGCAAGTCTTTGCACTGACAAAAAATGCACTTCAAATAGAAACTTCTTTTATGAAGTCTGAGAACTGCACTAGTCCAAGGGTAGAGATACACAAATTTAGAGGGCAGTTTGATATTATGTCTATTTAGTAGAATAATAATAGTACATTTACCTCTGGAGCTCATGGGTTCTCCAATCATGAGTTCTTGGCCAGATTTGAAGTGCCAGGTATTTGTTCCCTCTGGAAAGTGGGCTTTTAAACCTAGAAGAAAGCAGTTGCTTACCTGGTAACATCTGTGCCACTACAGCACCTGTGAGCATAGGTCACATGTCTGCTTTAGAATTGCAATAAACAATAAACATTCTAGCATTTTGTGGGAAGGGGTTCATGGTCTCCAACCCATGATTGAGAGGCTGTTGATGCTTGTCTTCTGCAGGAGGGAGACTCTGTTTTCTTTGGAGTGTGGATTCTACTAAACCACATTCCAATGGATGGCTTGAAACCCAGAAATATATGGAGAGCAGAAATTCAAGTTGATGGATTACTAAATTTAAAAATAGAACATGAAGTTGAGGGAGTAGAGAGGTAGGGTTGGATCTTGGAGGAGTTAAGGGGAAGAGTTGGGATATGATGAAAATATATCGAATGAAATTCTAGAAAACATTAATAAAATGCTTTTATAAAAGGAAACACTTCATTTAAGCTTGTCCTGAAGGAGTTATGTCCTTGAACTTGCCTGACCTATTCCTTTCCTAAATAAAATCTGGCAGCTCTTTGACTTATTTACCTTTGTTTGGACCACTTATGTTTTGACTAGATGGATACAACTTATTTCTTGTAGCATCCTAGCACTGAGCTCAGTGATCAGCCATCTCTATTTATCAGAGACAGAAAAGAGAGTGGCGGGTGTCACAGCTGAGGTAAAGGGAGAGACATCTTATGCAGTCAAGTTTGACCTCATCCCAACTCCCTATTTCCTACACACTATGCCCACATCTCCATGTTATCCTTTACCTTTCCTGGAGAAACATAAGGAGACTATAATTAGACTCCGGGTAGAGTCCTCAAAATCAGGGCTATTCTCTCAGTTCTGTGACTTCAAACTCTTGCTGATACCTAGCTCACCCAATTTAGACCCATTGTCTGTATGAGTAAATGAGTGACTGAGAAGATTCTGGTAGATGGAAATAAGGAAAACCATATTCTACAATAGTGGAGTTATAAAGAAGTTGTCCATGGATCTTAAGAAAAAGAGGTTGGTTTGTGAACAGGTAGAGATAAGCAAAGCATTTGGAGAATGGTGGGTGCCTTTGATGTCAGTGCTGATGGGATTTCTAACAGTGGGCCTGTGTATTGTGTAGAAGTAAGTTCTTGTGATGGCTAGTCAAGGTAATACATTCTTACTTCTTTTTATTTCTAATTTATTAGTCTCTCATATATTCCATCCTGACCACAGTTTCCCCTGCCTCCACTCCTGCCAGTCCCCCCTCCCCTCTTCCCTAGATCTATTCCTCCTCTGATTGCCCTCAGAAAAGAGCAGACCTCCTAGGGACATCAACCAAACATGGCATAACAAGTTACAATAAGACTAGGTACAAACCCTCATATCAGGGGTGGGTGAGGCAACCCAGTAGGAAGAAGAGGGCACCAAAAGCAGACAGAAAAGTCAGAGAGACAACCCCCACCCCCACTGTTAGGAGTCCCACAAGAATATCAGTCTGCACACCATAACATATAACACAGAGGATGTAGCTTAGACCCATACAGGCCCCCTGATTGTCACTTCAGTCTCTGTGAGCCCTTACAAGCCTGCTTAGTTGATTCTGTGGGCTGTGTTCTTGTGGTGGCCTCAACCCCATTGGCTCCTACAATGCTTCCTCCCCCTCTTTAGCAGGATTCCCAGAGCTCAGCCTAATGTTTGGCTGTGGGTCTCTGCGTCAGCTCCTATAAGTTGCTGGATGAAGCCTCTCTACTGACAGTCATGCTAAGTTCTAATCTACAAGTAGAGCAGACATCCTTACCTCTAACTTTACCACACAATTACTGATTTGTTGTTGACAAAGGAAAGGGAGAACATGAAAAACAAATTTATTGAGTAGCAATTATGTAGCTGGAGCTTTCCATATGTAATTTCCTGGTATCCCACCTACAGCTTCTCCTATTAATACTGCCACTTTGGTGGAGATGGGTTTTCAAGTACGGAGATTAAAATGACTCTCATAAACTGTGCTTTTCCCTGCACCTACTGCTAACTTCCTTCGCTTAAGTGTACCAGCTTCAGCTGCTGCACTTGAAAATGGATGCATTGTGTTAGATTATTTCTTAGAAACTCTTACTTCTAAAATCAATGGGTTTATCTTTGCAGTAGGACTTCTCAATCTAAAGGAAGTTCTTTTGAAGACTGTCTATTCCTTTGCGCATTGCTAGACACTGTTCAATAATTGCTTGCTGAATGTAAGAATTGAATTTAACCACTAAGGCAGTCCTGGGAGATAAAAACAGTAAAATATTTTGCTGTAGTTAAAAAAATATTTGCTCAGAGTCCCTGAATAAACTTTGTATGTTCTTGTTTCTTCATTTTTAAATCCTGTGATTGTCTCTGCCATTATCAAAATTCTCTTCTCCAATGCTCAGCTCAATTTTCATCCTCTAAGCAACCCTCTTTGGCTGCCAATAAACTAATAGCTATGAAGAGCAGCATTGGATTAATCCAGTTGGCTAAAGAATGGATTCAGTCCACCTACCTTTGATGGATGTCTAAGGAGGAAAGAGTATGGGTATGGGAGGCAACATCAATGTTCAATATATGTCTGGATGTGAGGATTAAAGAAAGAACAGTTGCAGAATTACTCTTCTCTTCTCTAAAAGCATTGACCTTCAAAAGACCCCATCAGTGTCTTAAAAATACGACTACATCTACCTTTAAACTCCATATTGCCTCTAGCTTTTCAGATTTTTCATAGATTTTTCATAACCAGCCTCTGCTTTGCTGTTACATATCATTAAACTCAAATGTCCACAGCCTCATCTTTGTGGAATCTCTTCTTCTGCCTGAGATAATAGTGGAAGATTACTGAACTGAACTGAAGTATTCATTATACTTTGCCCCAAAGAAATCTTGTAAAAAAGAGTGCCACTGTCCATCACAGTCTCAGCAAGCAGACCTATCTACTTGATGTTTAACACATCTTATTTTTAATGTATGTCTGTTATTTTCTTAGAAAAACCAGGTGGAATCATCATTATGAAACTACCACAGCAAAATCAAACTGTTTATACCTATGTACACATACATATTATGATACCCACTATTCAATGGAGGTGGGTGAGAAACACGTGAAACCTTCTAGATTACCAAAGGCTGATATGGTCGTGGTAAACTACAAACTAGACAATGACTTTTTGTCCTCTGAAAGCTATAATTCATTCCTAAGATTTGACCCAAGGACAAGATGAGTCATTCAGTAAATATTTTGTTGACTGAATCCAACAACCAATGGTTTGCTCTCAATTTCTGTTTTTCTTCCCTAATATGACTGAAAATGTGTCATCAATATAATAAGGACATTAATTTTAACATGAGAAAGTCTGAGTCATAAGCTGGACTAGATCTCTGTCCCCCATGCTTTGCTAATGTTTCTGGAGGAATTCTGGCAATTTATTTTTAGTGACTGTCTCCCACTAGCCATGTGTGTTCAAAGGAGGTGACTGAGTCTTACGTCTGTGTGTCACCAATATGGTGACTAATGAGTGGAACTAAGGCATAATGGATTGCGTATTGAATGAGTGAGTACACATTCTTAAAGTGACTTCAGAGACTTCACTGACTTTTTATTCCTTCTCAGTTACCTTAAGGTCTTAGTCACTTCAGGCTGCTGAAACAGTGTCCCACTGACCAGATGGCTCATAAACTGACTTCTCCAAGTTCTACAGGACGGAAGGGCAAGACCAGGGTACCAGCAAAGCTAAGATGGTGAGAAGCCTTTCCAGATTGTACAATATCAACTTTCCATTGTATTTTCAGTGACAGAGAGAAAGGGGCCTTAGTCGAGTCTGCTTTATGAGGCCCTAACAGCAAAAGGAAGGCTCCTTCCTCAAGAGCTGATTTCCCTAGCCAAGTGTCTATTACATCCTGTGCCATTACATCCTGTGCCATTACATCACCTGGCTAGGACTGTAACACATGGATTTTAAGGGTACATAAATATTCGGTCCATAACATCTATTTTTAAAAGTCTTACTTAGTTCTACGCTGTATTTCAACAGATAATTTTTGGGAAAAATCAAGGCAAATCCCTCTTATAACAACTCAGAATATACTAACGTAATCTTTTAAAAAAGGTTTTAGTACAAAATTGCAATGCATGAAAGAACTAGACTCAGCACTCAAATATAAATAAAACATTGAAAAATTCTACTTGGAAGTAATGTAAAAATTTATGTACAATGTGTGTCAAACCATTGGAAAAAGTAAAACCCTAAGAAAGTGATGTGAATGATCATTAAACAGGATAAATTAAAATGGAATGAGTCAGCATATATGAAGGTTTTTCATTGAAATATCAAGAAGAGATTGAGGAAGTAGGAAGGCTTTCCTTCTCTGTTGACAGAGTGCATGCTGATTATGTCGTTTGGGGCAGGTTAACTGCATACATATTTATTATGTTCCCAGTGACTATGTCACTTGTACAGTTTCACACTATTACTCAGTTAGACAGCCATATTGCCAGCTCATATTATCTTGCCTACAAAATAATGCTTCCAAAAAGCAATAATGGTTTCAGTTGTATTGAACTATTGGCATCAGCCAGTTCTAGCTGGACAAAAAAATTGTCTTGGGAAGACAAACAACAATAATATACCACTAACCATTACTACCCCAGAGCAATGGCGGTAAAACCTTAGGGACTTTCATTGATTAATTTTTATGCTTTTCATTTTATTGGTTTGGGTTTTATTTTTCTAAGCTGATTTTGATTCATAGTGACAATTGAAAACCAATACAATTATTGATCCAGTAAATTACATTCAAGCACAGAAATTCTGTTCCAGGTATAAGTAGATTTTTCTTAGAAAAATATAAAAAAGATAGAAAAAACTATCTTTTATTAGTTCTAATTGAATCTAAACAAGTAGCTTTTAAAGTAAAAATTTACATTTGTCTAAGACTGTTGGTTTTCCTATTGGAATTTGGTCCATGTTATCTCATATGACATCACCAGAAGTGAAATTCTAAAAGTAACTGCTTGCCTATAAGTAAAACAATTACAGTACATTTATTGTATATTAATAGCTAAGCGTCAATGGTGTTAAATAATAATAGTACTGTTCAGTCATAGGAAGAATATCCATCAGGTGTTGGTATGGGATAAACTACATATATTGCTTGATTAAAAAACAAAGTACAGGATAGGAGGCATCGTGTGTTATCACTTAGGCATTAAAATAAAATCTCTAGAAGGATTTAAAATAATTTACACTTAGGATTGTTTGGAGTGGAAAAGTGTATAATAGAGCATAAAACTGAAAGAAAATTATTTTTAGCCTGTTTTTCATTTGAATTTTGGAATAGGTTATATATAACCTGCTCAAAACAATGGGTAATACTACACTACACATATGAATATGTTCATCACTGCAGTATTCATAATACTAAACACAAGGCAACCAAATGCTCACCTTATAAGGAAAGGTTAATTGTAACAGGACAAGTGACAGTGCATTCTGTAGTGATGTTAAAGCAAACATACAAGCCATATAGAAACACAGATGCACTGTGTCCTATTACTTCATCACAAATCATCCTAAATGGTACAGCTGAATGCATTATTTATTTTCTTCAGTTCCACAGTTCACAATTATCTGATGGATTTTCTGCCCAGGGTCTGACTAACCCTGAAATAAGCTGGAACCAGTGCTCATCCTAGAACACTGCCTACTTCAGTGAAAAACATATGTGATTAAAGAAAGAAAATAATAATGGCCATTAAACACATACAAATGACTCAATCCTTCTAGTAGGAGAAACTACATGGATGACCAATTTTCATATGTCAGACATAATGAATTGTCAATAGGATAGACAGCCTTTCCCTGATGTTAGTCAACATGCCACATACTTCAAAGTGTACAGACCATGATAAGAACTAGATAAAAATGTGTGTGCTGAGATTATAATGGAATGTGCAAATTTTATTACAGGATTTTGAGAGAATTTGTGGTTAAATTTTTCCTTAATTTTAAGATTTTTTGAGTTACTATTTTCTTATATCATAATGTATTTAAATAAGAGGAAGCATTACATTCTACATTTCTTTTAACTATTAAGCAAAGATATGAACATTTATTTTAAGGTCTTCATATTAATATTATTTGCTAGTATTGTTGAGTTTAGGACATAATTTCCCCAAACCCTGGTCCTTTGTGTACATGTTATCTAATATCTTGTTGGAAAGCTTCAAGCACACAAGAATTATATGTTCATGAAATACTTCTTACTAAATGTGAACTGCTTTTTCAACTAATTTAAAATGAAGTTAACCTCATAACAATTCATATTCTCACAAGGCTTTAATCCTAACTCTGTTCAAGACAATCTTTGACATCTGTTAAGGATTCAAATCCTCTTTCTCTCTCTTTCTGCCTTTACAAAATGTGACAACAGTAGTGTCTACACAATGGAACGGATGCTGTTGATAGCTGCCTGCAGCTGTTTAATGCTTAGCCACATCTGTAGGTGCCTCGTCCAGGTCCAAATGCTAGTACCTTTGACCAACTGACTGAAGCCTTTCTGCAATCATGAAACTCCCTTTCCTGATAAACTGGAAGTCGTATGGAGGATAAACAGCATACCCCTTCCTCCTAACATCTCATGCAATGACTAAGTGGGGAGTGGATCGGTAACTGTCATTTACACCTAGTCCTTGTGGTCAAAACAACAAAGGTTCATGTTCTATACAGACACTGCTCTTCTCAGCAAGAGTAAATTCCATATACTATCAAGAGTAATTCACTTGGTAATGTATTATTAGAAACCTATCAAAAGGACTAACATAGATCTCATTTCTAACGGTTAATATTTTAAGAATGCAACATGCTGTTGTTGACTTCAGGTTCAGTGTTATGTAAGAGAACTCTAGCAGCAACCTGTCTTGCCCAGCTGAAACTGTATACCCTGTATGGCATCTCTTCTCCTGCCTCTCCTCCCAGCCCCCATCTTCTGGGAACCACTAACCTATGCTCTGCTTCCAGCGTGGCTATTTAAACACTTTGCACAAGTTGAATACTACAAAATTTGTTCTTCTGTGATCTTTATATTTCACACTCAGGGGTTATCCAAACTGTTGTATGTGGAAAGATTTCTGTCTTCTATAAAGCTGAATACTACCTCAGTACATCTCTCTAGTAATTTCTTTATGGTATTCGGGATATATATATATCTCAGCTATTATGGATAGTAACTCAGTGAAAATACAGTGCTAATATCAGGTCAAGATCCTGTTTCAATTCTGTGTAAATGCCCAAAGGTAGACTTGTTGGATTACATGGTAGTTCTACTTTTAAGTTTTTTGAGGACCATTTACATTCTTTCTCTCTCAGTATTTAATTAAATTAATTAATTTGTGTGTGTGTGTGTGTGTGTGTGTGTGTGTGTGTGTGTGTGTGTGTGTGCTGGAAATTTTTCATATAGACCAGTCTGGCCTTAATCTCATAATGTAGCTGAGAATGACCTTGAACTTCTGATCCTCCTGCCTTCACCTTCCAGATTCTGGGATTATAACTTATATGTTATCCTCATCTGGAGGATGAGGTGATGAGAATCCAAGCCAGGGTTTTGTACATGCCAGGCAAGCTCTCTATCAACTGAACTACATCCCCAGTCTGCAGGGCTTTTTATGTAATTAGCTTTCCTAATAAGTGCAAAGTGATATGCCATTGTGATTTTTAATCGCATTAACTGATTATTTGTGGTTTGAATCTCAAATGCTCCCTGAAGGTCATGTGCTGAAGGCTTGGCTAGCTACCAGCCTGTGGTACTGCTTCCTTCGAGGAGAAGCACCAGGAGCTAAGACCCAGGGGGAGATATATCACTGGAGGTGTGCCTTTGAACCAATCCTCCCCCCATCCTTCCCTGCCTCCCTCCCTCCTTCCCCTCTCCTTTTCTTCCCTTCACCTCCTTTCTCTTCCCATCTCATTGCCTGTTATGAGGTGAACAGAACTCTTCAGTCCTCAGCTATATACTAGCCACCATGATATACTCAGATAGCCCAAGGACATGGTCACAAGGACAAGCCACTATGGCTGGGAAACCTCTGAAATGGAGACAAAATAAGTCTTCCTTCCTTCCAAAGCATTTCAGGTATTCTCACATAGGAATAAAAATCTACCAGTACAACTGCTTTTTTCACAGTGGTTTAGCCATTTGTATTTCTTTTTTGGAGAAATACCTATTCAAGTTTTTAGACAAATTTAATTGGATTTAAGTTATTTTTACTCTGCTCCACAGATGTAAAAGTTTCTTACATATTATGCAAAATAACCCCTGTTATGTTCATGGTTGGAAAATGTTTTGGCTCTTCTTTTCCTGCCTTAATGTGGCTAGTTTTATGCTGACCTGGGACATGAAAACCTCTCCATTAGTTTCTAAATTTCACTCAAAGAAAACTGTTTCATTGATGAGTGTTCTGCTGATATTGATTGGACAATATATTCTGGTTTTTAAAAGAAATAATATTCTTTATTATCACTCAGATAATATACTTTTTTATTTCTTTAAATTTTGAAATTAAAATATTATTACATCATTTTCCCTCCTTCTTTTTCTTCTTCTAACCCCTTCTATGTACCTGCCTTGCTCTTATCTCAAATTCATGGCCTTTTTTCTTTAATTGTATATATATATCTATATCTATCTCTCTCTATATATATATATAATTATGATGGTTAATATTAATAGCAAAGAGAAAATATTCAACACAGTACAATACCCATAAAGGCTAGCTACTTTTACTATTCTCACATTACACATTTTAAAAAATCTAAATGTCAAAGGGGTTAAGTATAAAATAAGCAACAAAATCTTCCTCCTAATCTGTTGTTTGACCACCATGTTGTCCAGTGTTTGGCCTGGGCCAATGACATTAGCAATCCGGGTCCAGTCTTTATGATTCCTTATTCTAGCCATAATTTTAGTACGTCTTGGTGCTCTGAGTAAGAGTAAACTCAAGCAATAGTAAGGTAGCAGTGTTCTGCAATTAGAGTAGGGCCAGGTGAGACTTCAAACAAAGATTTGAGGATTATCTAATACTATTGGTGATCTATTGATGCACTGCAAATGACCAAACACTAAGCAGGTTAAAGACCTGCATTTGGTCTCTTGTGACTTCCATGGGCCAGGAATACAAACACAGCTTATCTACGCTTCCTGCATCCCAGTCTATCACAGGCTACATTTGTAGACTTGACCAGCCCTTAATCTCCTTTGAAGCCTTGATTGGGGGAAAGATCTGCTTCCAGTCTCATGGTCTTGTGGTCAAATTCCATTTGTCAAAGGCTATTTCCTAGCTGTCTATTGATAAGGACTGTGCCTCAATTCTTTGCCACATGGAACTTTCTGGCATAGTAGTTTAGTTCACCAGTGTCTAAAGAGAGAAAGCCGTAGAGAGAATCAGACACAATAGAAGTTGTGTCCTTGTATACCCTAATCTCCAAAGAGGCACCCCATTATCTTTCTTAATTTTAGTGGTTGGAAGCAAGTCACCAGACAATCCTACACACAGTGGCAAAGAATTATAAGAGAGGGTGAATACCACAGGTCAGGAGTCACACAAAGATGAATGGGAATCTAGCCACCTTGGAGTCAGTTTTCAATAGGCCTTGTAGGGAAAAGAGCCTGGCTAAATTGCAAGTATCATTCTTTAGTCTCTTTCATTTTGTTTTGAAAACTCAACAGGAGATTTCCAATAAGAAATTAGCTTTGATTTAAGCAAATATATTTTTAAAAATGTAAAGCTTTAAAACTTCATGGCTAACAATAGGACAAGAAGGAAATCGACATTATCCATGACTAGCTGAATTGCATAGCTGCATAAAATTGAGATTACACTAAATGTAAATAGACCAATCTAAATAGCAGATCTTGACACACTTAATTCAACATATATGCATCAGTATAGTGTTTTTCATATAGCAGGGACTTCATACCTCTTTGAAAATGAACCAAATAGAATTAGATTTAAATGTGTAGATTTCAATTATCCTTGCGAGCTCTGTTCACGCTCTAACTTTTACCAAAGGCCATTCTGCAGGTGCTTACAAATGTAATGAAGAATTTATTCCTCAAAGTAGAAATGAAATTGACTATAAAAAGTCAGAACCCATGCTGTTATTACTCACCATGAACAGCATTGTGCTTATAAGTGGCCAAAACTGCCTTCTTTCTAATCTGAGAGGATGTTCTGAACCAACAAATGGAAAATAAAGCCATATTCAGCTGCAGTCAAGAAGTTAGGGCACTTGGAATAAAATTGTGCCTCACCAGTTACCTGACATGCATGGCAGAGGTCGTTGGAAATAATGCCCGGAAATCCACTGCTAAAACGATCACAGGGTGAGTTAGGAAGCTTATGCCTTTTGACCATGACCACAACCCTCATCTCTTACAGTGAATTGCAATTGGATATTATTCAAGAGGTAAGTACATTTGCCAGTATAGAAGGAAAAAAATAAAAAAAAATAATTGAACACTGCATTATTCATTATTCCAGGATAAATGAAAATAGAATGGACTTAGAGTAGAAAACGACTTTTCAGCAAAACTTGGGTTTCTATATGACCAGGCTGTCAGCTACAAAGCATGGGCCTAACACAACAAAAATTCATGTCGCAAATGAGTAAATATTTGATTTCCAAATCATTTTTTTCCACAGCAGAAATAAAACAACTTCTTTTTCCTTGTTATGTTTGTCATTCTGTGCATTATTTTTAAAGTATTGGGAATAATATTTACCAAGACATTGGGGGTATACAATTATGCCATCCTATCTCTAAGTTTGATAGGCTTCATTTTCATTATATAGCATATGGCATTGTGTTGTACTTCCTGGTTTATTTTATTTATGTTTGAGAAGTTCATACATACATTCAATTAAAAATGAAATTGCCTCCCCCTACCACCCCCTCCATATCCCTCCTAACACATCCCCTTCCAAATTCATATTTTGATAACCTAGTAAGTTCAGTTACTGCTGCTTATTTGTTCATAGGTATGGGGACATCCACTAGAATATGTAACACCCATCCGTGGCAACATTCTAAAACAATAATTCCACCCTCCAGCAGCTGCTGTCTTAGTTAGGCTTTCTATTGCTGTGAAGAGACACCACGGCAATGGCAACTCTTATAAAAGAAAGTGCTTTATTAGGGCTGGCTTAGAGTTCGGAGGTTTAGTCCATTATCATCATGGTGGGAAGCATGGTGACATGCAGGCAGACATGGTGCTAGAGAGGTAGATGAGAGTTCCACATCTGATTGACAGGCAGCAGTGAGAGAGAGTGACACTGGGCCTGGTTTGAGCATCTGAGACCTTGAAGTCCACTCCAGTGACATACTTCCTCCAACAAGGCCACACTTCCTAATAGTGGCCGCTCCCTATGGGCCTATAGGGGCCATTTTCATTTAAACTACAATACCTGACTATAATAGCTCCTCAGTAAGGGGTAGGGCCTGGAGAGTACCGCTCTTGTTTGTGCTAGAATTTTGGCTGACTTGATCTTACAGGTCATATACAGATAAGCACAGCTTGGTGAGTTAATGAGTGTAATAGGCATATCATGTCTAGAAGACAGCATTTTATGGCACTCCTCCCCTTTCCCCTGCTTATACGTTCTATCTGCTTCCTCTTCCTCCATGTTTATTGATCCTTGGCAGGGAGAAAAGAGGTTGACAAAGATGTTTGATGTGGGCCTGAGAGCTCAATTTCTTATTCTCAATACTTTGACCTCTCCATCGACTGTTTACCACTGGAAAAATAAGCTTTTCTGATCAAAGTCGAGCAGTCCAGATCTCTGAGTGTGTACTTCAACATTTAGAGGGCAATTTGATAACATGACCATTTAGCACAGCTATCTTAATAATAGCAGGCTATACTCTAGGGCTTATATTTTCTCCAGCCATGTTGACCAAGACTATAGTACCAGTCATGAAATTCCCTCCCACTGAAAAGGCCTCAAATCCAATCAGAAAGTGATTACTTCTGTGCTACTATCACACCAGTGAGCACATCCTACCTGGCATAGCACTATGGAAACTTGCCAGCAAGAAGGAAGTCTTCTGGTTGCTTTAAGGTTGGTTTCTCTATATCCTGCAGCCAAAGTGTGTGACATCTTCAGCAAAATACCATATACCTATGATTATGTCTTTCCTGGCAAAGTGGGGAGTCATGATTGATTCTGAGACAAAAGTATAATTATTCACATATGTAGTATGTTTTCTAATAAACAATATAACAATATACACATGTATCAGTGAATCTCTCAACCTTTATCAGAGAAATTTCTTTTTACAGTATATGGTTATTAATATATCAAGGCCAACAACTGGTCAATGAACAGAGAGTAAAAGGAAGTAGAATGCTAAGCTCCAAATGGGACATCAATATCATATTCTTTCCCCCTCACAGCTCAGGTATCATCATAGAAGAGGAGACAGAAAGAATGGAAGAGTCAGATGTAGAGGATACCTGTAACTAAACAGTATTTTTCAGACATGACAGGGATATTGTACATGTGAACACACAATGGCTGTGACTGCATGTATAAGACCTGCACAAGATCAAGCCAATCCAAATCACAAACGTGGATGGGGAAGGGGCCATGAAGTCCCAAGGTGCTATTGACAATTGATGGCTGCTGGGTGAGGGAGACTCAGTTTTCTTCAGGGATGTGGAAGCTATCCAGGCTCTAGTAGACAATGCTACACCCATTTGCATACAGGAATCACTAAGTTCACTCAGTGAGCTAAGAAATAGAGCATAGCACATGAAATAGGGACTGAAGAGTGGTGAGTAGGGAGCTAGGAGAAGAATTGAAGAGGAAGGTGGGTTTCAATCATAGAAAATTGTATGTATCTATATAAGAACATTTTAAACAATAAAAATGGAAAAATATTTCTCTAGTGAAGCTACAAAGCCATTTGTAGTCTTAAGAATCAAAATGAAAAGCAAATGACTTTGGCACTTATTGAGGATCTATATGTGCCAACCAGATGTTCACATATTTTCCTTCAATGAACAATCTGTCTCAAAAAGAAACATAATCTCAATTTAACAAATGAGAAAATTATAGTTAAGAAACAGGACAAGACTACCTTACATATGTTGAGCAGTTGAATAATTGGGTGCACTTCATATGTACAAAGTCATTTGACTTTCACAATACTCATTCCAATATGATAGTTAAAGAAACTTCACTTCAGAGAGTTAACAAATTTGCAAGGCATCACACATCAAGTGAGAAGTTGAGTTGGAATCCATGTGCCTGTGATTCTTACATTTCCGCCAATGATAGACTAAAATCCTTTAAATGTGGCTTCTCTTAAAAGCATTGCAGAATTCTCATGCTTCCTGTCAGGGGAAGAGAGAAGGTTGTTATTTTTAAAGCTGTTGTATTCCCCAGGAAGTCATCTAAAAACTCTTAAGAATTAAATATCTCTGTAATTTAATATCAGAGACACTTCCCCTGGTTCAGCTGTGTTATATTACAGGTCAATAACCAAATCTACTATATTATGGACCCTTTTTTTAAAATTAAAATAACGCACTATTTGTTGCTTTATCATAATAAAATAGAAGAGGAATGAATGATTGCATGAACATCTCAAACAAGAGAGTACCAAGAAAGGCTTCTGTCTTAGTTAGGGTTTCTACTGCTGTGAAGAGACACCATGACCACAGCAACTCTTATAAAGGAAACATTTAATTGTGGTGGCTCTCTTACTGTTTCAGAGGTTCAATCCATCATCATCATGGCAGGGAGCATGGCAGTGTACAAGCAGACATGGTGCTGGAGAAGTAGCTTAGAGTTCTAATCTTGCAGGCAACAGAAAGTCGACTGAGACACTGGGCAGTATTCTGAGCATAGGAAACCTCAAAGTCCACCCCTACAGTAACACACTTCCTCCAACAAGGCCATACCCATTCCAACAAAGCTACACCTCCTAATAGTGCCTCTCCCTATGAAATTATGGAGGCCATTGTAAAGGGTGATGTATCTCTGATTTCCTTCTCAGCCTGTTTGTCAATTGTATATAGGAGGGCTACTGATTTTTTTGAGTTGATCTTGTATCCTGCTATGTTGCTGAATGTGTTTATAAGCTGTATGAGTTCCTTGGTCGAATTTTTGGGGTCACTCATATATACTATCATGTCATCTGCAAATAGCGAAAGCTTGACTTCTTCCTTTCCAATTTGTATCCCCTTAATCTCCTTATGTTGTCTTATTGCTCTGGCTAGAACTTCAAGTACTATATTGAATAAGTATGGGGAGAGCAGACAGTCTTGCCTTGTTCCTGATTTTAGTAGAATCGCTTTGAGTTCCTCTCCATTTAATTTGATGTTGGCTGTTGGCTTGCTGTAAGTTACCTTTTTTATGTTTAGGTATGTTCCCTGTATTCCTGATCTCTCCAGGACCTTTATCATGAAGGGGTGTTGGATTTTGTCAAATGCCTTTTCTGCATCTAGTGAGATGATCATGTGGTTTTTTTTCTTTGAGTTTGTTTATATGGTATATTACATTGACGGACTTTCGTATGTTGAACCACCCTTGCATCCCTGGGATGAAGCCTACTTGATCATGGTGTATAATTGTTTTGATGTGTTCTTGGAGTCTGTTTGCCAGTATTTTATTGAGTATTTTTGCATCAATGTTCATGAGGGAGATCGGTCTGTAGTTCTCTTTCTTTGTTGCATCTTTGTTTGGCTTGGGAATCGGTAATTGTAGCCTCATAGAGAAGTTTGGTAATGTTCCTTCTGTTTCTATTGTGTGGAACAATTTAAAGAGTATTGGTGATCTACTGTGGTGATCAGATGGCCAAACACTCTGTCATGCTAGAACTCTCATCCAATGACTGATGGAAGTAGATGCAGAGATCCACGGCCACGCCACAGGTGGAGCTTCCAGGAGACCAATCGGCGAGAAAGAGGAGGGATTGTATGAGTGAGAATTGTTGAGACCATGATTGGAAAAAACACAGGGACAAATAGCCAAACTAGTGGAAACACATGAACTGTGAACCAATAACTAAGGAGCCCCCAACTGGATCAGGCCCTCTGGATAAGTGAGACAATTGATTAACTTGAATGGTTTGGGAGGACCCCAAACAATGGGCCTGGGACCTGTCCTTAGTGCATGAGCCGGCTGTTTGGAACCTGGGGGCTATGTAGGGACACTTTACTCAGCCTGGGCAAAGGGAGGAGGGGACTGGACCTGCCTCGATTGAATCTACCAGGCTGAGCTGAATCCCCAGGGGAGTCCTTGCCCTGGAAGAGATGGGGATGGGGGGTGGGCTGGGGGAGGAGGGTGCTGGAGGAGGGAGGACAGGAAACCTGTGGCTGATATGTAAAATTAAATTAAATTATAAAATAAATTTTAAAAAATTATGGAGGCCAATTATGTTCAAACTACCACAGCTTATTACCTTGTTCTACCCAGCATCAAGTCCTACTCTGAAGGTCACATGATGTCCCCAGAGTGTCTCAAGTTTTAGATTTGGGTTCATAGGCATTTAGCCAGGATTCAGTTTAGCAGAGCAAAAACCTACTCTGTCCCATCACTGCTCAATTTATGTTACTCTCTAGTCATTGAAAGACTAAGGCCTTCTGACTCATGATGTCCTCTGTATCTTTCTCATGCTTTCCCTTCATTCTTCTATTACAACACACAAGTTGAATGTGAAATGTGGAATTTCCCTTGGCTCACTTGGGTAGCTACAGATGCTGTGCAGTGGTTACAAAGTTCCAGATGAGGCAACTAAGTTCAAGGCAGACTACCTCCCACCAGAAACAGCCTGTGGTCTTCACAGGGCTACATGATATTTCAAAGCCTCAGCTTCTCATGGGTAAAATGGAGTTGGTAGAAGTACCTGCCTCTGAATCACTGTAGGAATATTAACTAGATGATTTTGAAAGCACAGCAGGTAGAGCTCCTGACATGTTGTCTTTTACATAATCAAGTGGAAGGAACAAAATGCCTTTCCATTTGGCTGTTCAGATTATAACTACTTACAAATTACAGTTCAGAAAATCCTTGTTCTCACAGCAAGATGGCATTGCGTAGTCTGGATATGAGGGCAGGGATAGCTATGGATTGACCCATCTTCAGTTTTGGCATACATCCTGGTAGGATCTGATGTTCTGGGTGTTGACCTATGCCATGTGACCACCTCAAAATGGTTGGCATGAGGGAGGAGATGGGGGAGGGTCATAATTAGCTTTAGCTAACCCATAGGGAGAGTGGAAGAAGAGAATGTGATGAAGGAAGATTTGTGTGCTATTGTAAATCTCTAAATGATGAGACTAACACCGGATAATGACTGTAGGACATTATTAACGAGAGAAAAAAATGGCTAAAAATCATTCAAATGCTTGTTTTCTTCTATTTCAAATCAAAATATAGAGATAAAAATGGGGAGGGCAACTGAAAGCTTATCCTGATCTTATTTAATAGGCGCAACAAAGGAATAATTAGTGCTGGAGGAGCTGCAGCGGTGGGTCTAAGCAATGCTAGTGAAATGGACAAAAGCAGATATCTAATTAGGTTAATCAGGGTTTCCTGTAATGCATAATTAGGCCAACCAAGAATTGCTTTGTAAGATTCTTTCTACTGTCTTTCATAATTTACTAAAATGCTTCCTTTAAACTTTCTGCTTTTTCTACAGATAAACAGCTTTGAAAAACATTACTCATTCCTGTTGGAAACATGCAAATGGAAGGACGGAAGTTATTCAAATAAAGGAATATTTTCCTAAGCTTGTTTGTCTCTTTTATATTTGAGTAAGACCTCATGAATCCTCTTGTTTCAGGAACAAATGTGTAAGAGTAACAAAACTCAGGAAGACATTAATTGCCAGTGCCTCCAGTTTTGGTGCAAAACCTTTTGTGTTTTTATGTTTCAAGACAGAATTTCTCTGTGTAACAGCTTTGGTTGTCCTGGAACTCACTCTGTAGACAATGCTGGCCTTGAACTCACAGAGATCCACCCGCCTCTACCTTCCAAGTGCTGGGAATAAAGGCACCACCACCTCACCACCTGGCTAAAAGCTTTTTTATTTAAAGTTAAATTTTCTTATTTAAAATTCTTTCAAACAACATATTTTTCTCATGTTTTCCCCCTCCCCCTATTCCCCACCTATCTACCTACCCAACTTTGTTCTTGTTCTCTTTCTTTAAGGACACACACACACACACACACACACACACACACATTCACTCAGAAATGAAAATAAAAACAAACAGAAAACCAGAAAAAAAAATGTCAAAACAAAAATGCCCCCAAACTATTAAAAACCATTGAGCTTGTTCTGTGTTGACCTGTTACTCCTGGACATAAACCTATCCTGGAGTGTGATTGATATACCCAGTGACACTCCATTAAGAAAACTGATATTCCCTTTGTCATCAGGTATGAACTACAAATAACTTCCTGGATAGAGGTGAGAGCCTATGTCCACTCTTCAGCTCAGTGCTGGGACCCAATCTGTATCAAACCTGTCTAGGTCTTACATGTGTTGCTACATTTCTGTTCATATATGCATCCATCCTATTGTTCATATATGCATCCATCCTATTGTGTCTGGAAGACACAGTTTCCATTGAGTCATCCATCCCTTCTGGTTCTTACAATCTTTCTACATCCTCTTCTACATAGATCTTTAAGCCCTGTTTACAAGAGTAGAAGTCTTCTGGATAAGTGAGACAGTTCATTAGCTTGAACTGTTTGGGAGGCCCCCAGGCAGTGGAGCCAGGACCCGTCCTTGGTGCATGAGCTGGCTGTTTGGAGCCTGGGGCCTATGCTGGGACACTTTGCTTAGCCTTGGCATAGGGAGGAGGGGACTGGACCTGCCTCAGCTGAGTCTACCAGGCTGGGTTGACTCCCCAGGGGAGACTTTGCCTTGGAGGAGGTGGAAATGGGGGGGGTGGATTGGGGGGAGGGCTGGGGGGTGAGAGGAGGGAGGACAGGGGATTCCATGGCTGATATGTGAAATTAAGTTAATTATAAAATAAAAATATTTTAAAAAAGAGTAGGAGTAAGTCATTTTGAAATCAAGTTCCAGTTATAATTTTAATTAGGCAGTGTTATCATAGTCACATGTAAGCAGACATTTTTGTTGGGACAGCTAGTTCGCCAATAATGACATAAGACTTATTATTAATTATAAAAGCTCAGCCAATAGCTTAGGCTTGTTACTTACTAACTCTTACAACTTAAATCAAATCATTTTTATTAATGTACCTTTGGTCTCTTTGTTTTATTACCTTTTCTCTGTACTGCCCATGCTGCTTCCTTTCTCTCTGGGTGGTGACTCCTGTCTTCTTCTTCCCAGTATCCTGTGTGCTTGAAAATCCTGCCTAGCTATGGGTCATTCAGCTTTTTATTAAACCAATCAGAATACTATATCTTCACAATGTATAAAAAGATTATTCCACAACAGTCATGTATGACGTATTCAGGAGACAGGGAAGAAGGGGGGAGGGAAGGAGGGAGACTGAGAAAACTTTTGTCTCTTCCTCTATATTTCTCTTCATAAGGAATTTCTTCTCTATGGCTATGTATAGGCCAAACCATCAAAAATGAGGGACAAACATGAAACTTAGACAGTATAACTATTCCTGTTAAATTGAATGTCATGTATACAAGCAAGTTTAGAAATGGTTATATGAAAAGAAAGAACAAGGAAATACAGAAGGTAATCATGGAGGTCATGAAAAGTTTCCTTTTCTTCTTTTGTTTTCAAATTAAACACATTTTAAGCTACAGATTAAAAGTGCATTATGAGAAGACATTGATAAGACCATTAGAAAATAACATGAAATATGACCATCTCAAGTAATAAATTAGGAACATAATTAAGAACTGACTACTCACTTCTTCAACCTTTAAGCCAAGTGCTATAATCTGGGGTTTAAAATTAATAAGGAAACCATAGTAACAGATATTGAGGAAAACTTCCAAAGAAACCTTGCTTCATTTCCTTGTAATCTTAAAATGTAGATATTTGAGTGGGCAGTGAATCAGATAAGTACTCTGAAACACGACTTTAATTTATTACCAACCAGAATTAAATAAGCTCTGAAGGAGTACATTACAAGAAATTGAAAGCTGGAACCAATTAGAGATGTTCCCAGCCCAAGGTTACCCAATTCCCCTAGAGGACCTATAAACCATCAGCTGACATTCTGTTCCACGATGTGTCAAATCAAAATGAAAATATAACTGGATATTATGGAACACCTTTGGAAAAATGCTTTATGAAAACACACCTCACTGACAGGCCAAATCCATTATTAAGCAAAACTCTATCTGTATCTTTCAACAACAGCTTGTCTCATATTTACGGATTTTGTCCTGAGTCCAAACAAAAAGCTATCACTGAGTGTAGCTCAAGAAAGGCCCTTCTCCTAGGATAACAAGTAGCCTGCTTCCTTAATGTCTGATCTTACTCCATTTTAAGAACCTCATTTATATATAATTGTTGTTGACAGATATAGATAGTATAAAGATACATGTAAATATTTTATATACTCATGTATATATATAAATATGTTTGTACACAAATGTTTGCATGATAGCAAGAGTGAAAATATATGTGGTATGTGTGTGTGTGTGTATGTGTGTGCGAAAAAGAGAGATAGAGGGAGAGAGGGAGAGAGAGAGAGAGAGAGAGAGAGAGAGAGAGAGAGAGAGAGAACATTTTTATCTAGTTTTTTCCACCCTAATCTGTTTCCTTAACATGTTTCTCTTAGTAGTTCTTTATCAGCAAATCTGTTGATCCAAACCCTCCAAATCAGGCTGTTCATTTATGAAATTTGATTTCGGACATATTTAAAACTAAATTGAGTTCCATAAAGATAGTTAACAATCAAAAAGTATTTGTAAATGTCAGTTACTATGTGACTACATTACCTTGCTCCTTTTCCTCCCTCATCTTGTACTCAGTAGATGAACGCTTCAAAAAGAAAGGTCTGGATTTAGAGATTATTGTTATCCTTATCATCTAACACCACCCTCTCTCTAAGATCAATCAGCTATGGGTTGTTAGTTGAAGCCATAAAATCTGAGGGGGCAATGAAGATGCACCTCCCCCACTTCTTTCCTACAATAATGCAGCTAATCAAAGAGCAGTTCATCTTTGGAGGGATGTCATTCTGATAGTCATGAGAAGTCGATGGCTATCCCATAAAACCTACTTTCCCCCCTTCCTCTCTCTAATATTTAGCTGTCCCCAAGAATATTTTTCATTCCTTACTTTCCTCCTACACCCATACTAAATCAGTATTAGGCTGGTGAATAGCAAGCTAACTCTAGGAAATAAAGATGGGACATTCTCCCAGTTAAGGCAGTTTATCACTAGAGATTAAAACAAATGTGAGTCTGAGATCTCTATTGTATCCCTTGCAAATGATCTTATTTCTCTTCTTTAAGGAAGATATATACATATCAGATTCCACCAAATGAATTAACAAATTCATCTAAAAGGACAAGGACACTTACATTATTCAAAAGCATGTGATATATCTAAATTAATCTAATGGCACATTTTTTTTTAATTTTTGCATTTGCCCATGTCTTCCTAATGAAGTTTCAGGATGTCCATGATTTAAAGAATGAAACAATTCTCTCACTGCTCTGATGATTATACTTCCCATTAATAAGTGATTATTCCCAAGTTGGGCCAAGAAAGTGTAAAGACAATCGTCTCTTCACAAACACATTCTTGTTTAAGACAGAGATATTCTTTTAATGAGAAAGGCTCATTAGATTTCCATTACTCAAACTTCTGTCAAATGAGCAAGATCTTAACAAAATAACAAAACTCAGTCATTGTTTCTAAGGGGATTAAATGTTCAGGGAATGTTCCTATTTGATCATCTCTTCTGGGATCTTGCAGGCATCAACTGAATCTCAGTTACAAGGCTATAAACACAGTTGAAATGACACATAATTAACTATGGGCAATGGGGATAGGAAGTACAACAAATTGATATTGAATGCTGTAGAATGTTCAATAATCTCAATATGTGTCCTGAGTGTTCAGCTTGCTACAACAAAGTACTGTAGACTGGGCATCTCTGATGCTTAATGTTAACTGTCAACTTGGCACAGTCTAGAACCACCCAGGAAGACAATCTCAATAAACCGTTGTCTAGATTGGATTGGCCTATGGGCATGTCTATGAGAAATTATATTGATTACCTTAATGATGTCGGAAGGTGCTTCCCATTGTGGTTCACCATGCTCTGGGCAGAGGATTCTGGATTGTTTAAGAGTGGAGACCGCAGGGTGAACACTAACATGCATGGATTCATACATTGCTCTCTACTGCTGCCTGTGGATGTAATATAGCTACTTCTTTCAAGGTCTTTCCACATTGAATTCCCTGCAGTGATGGGCTCTAACCTGCAACTGTGAACCAAATTAACCCTCCCTCCCTTAATTTTCATTTGTCGGCATATTTTGGCCCAGCAACAGCAACCAAAACTATCAGCATCTTTAACAAGAAACATAAATGTTTGCTTTTGACACTGGAGACAGGAAGCTCCAAGAATGATGCTCTACCGCCTGGAAAGAGGTCTCTTCCTCCTTTATCCTCACATAACGTTGAGGAATTTAGAAAGCAGCTATTTATCTTGTGCTTCCACTTGTAAAAATGTTATTCCCATATCGTGAGGCTTTCACCTTCATTACCAAATTTCCAACCAATGTAACATACTGGGACTAGGGGTTGAACACAGTTTGGGGGAATCACTAGCATTTAGTCTATTACACTGCTCTCAAGGAGTAATTTTTTGGCATTTTTTTTCTATAGATAGTAAATTTTCTTTTTGATATCAAGTAAATGCTAGCGACATGACTATTACAACGGTGGAGTAGAATTCACTGCAAGGACAGTCAGACACAAAGGCCACTGATGTTTCACTCCATAACTGCATCTAATTAGATGCTATATCCTAAGGGTCTGGTTTTGCTGATACAGTATTCAAAAGAGATGGGTTTTGTTCATTTGTTTGATTGATTTTTTTTAAAAATTATTTTTCTTTGACATTCCTCGCTGTGGTTTGACTATGTTCCTCAAACTCCCTGCATTGGTGAGTCACATTCCCAGCTAGGATCTTAATTCCCAAAACAAAAAGTTGAAAGGTACAATTTTTAAGAAGTAGTTGGGTGATGGATTGATGCTTCTTTCACAGGAGTGGGGGTTCTTAATTGGATGAGTTTAGCTTCCATTCTCCCAAACTCTTTTGCCCTCATCTTCACTTTTGTGCTCCTAGCTCTGGAAATGGGATGGTACAGCAAGAGCACACTCAACAGATGCCAGGTCATGCTCTTAGATCATCGAGTCTACAGTACTGGGACCCAAATAAATTCCTGCTTTTTATAAACTATCTATATCTCAGATATTCTGCTCCAGCAGCAGAAAAGAGTCTAAGTACATTTTATATTAAATTTTGCAATTCTATCACTTTTCTAATATATTACCTACTAGCTAATACTAATAAAAGCTTAGCCTAAAAGGCAATCTGTACCTGAAGGATGAGTGCCATGCTAAAATTATATTAAATACCTTAAAATTAATATTAAATTTAGTAAAATACAGTAGACATAGCTAAGGTATGCTGAAGCTTTGAAATATATCAGCAAATGAAGACATTTTAGTCTAAGCAAAATGCCAGGCAATCTCAATGCTGCAGCAAAATGTCCAAAACCAACTCAGTTCCATGGAGGAAGCTCAAAAGTTACTATGTCGTCCTCTGAGTTCAGACTAAAAAGAAAATCTGAGTTCTGCTGTCTACAGAAGTGAGGATTGAACTCTTGTTCTATTTTATGTATCTCACTATCAAGAGGGAAGGGCATGAGACAAAGATGGGGAACATAAAGTGAGTTTTCGAAATTAACATGGATTTGGATCAAGTTTCATGTGAAAAATAACAGATGATGGGATCATTAGAATTCCTGCTTTATAAGGTTGAATCATTCAAGCCACTGTGGTGTTTCATGCTAGCAATTCTAGCAATTGGGAGGCAGAGGCAGAAAGACGGCCAAAATTTCGAGGCTATTGTGTGATATAGAGTGAGACTCTATTGAAAAGAAGAAAGGAATAAAGATACGAAGGAAGGAGGAGAGAAAAGAAATGTTTCCTCTCCCTCTCCTTAGTATTTGGCACCTAGTAAGTACTCAACAAATGTTGATGAAATGAACAACCTCAGAAGAAATTCTAGTGTACACTTAATAGTGAGAGTGTCCACAATAAAATTCTGGGAATAAATTAAATCCTATCAACAGAATTGGAAGGAATGTACTAACATCTCATGTCTTCTTCCAGAGCTTCTAATATTCTATCCTTTCTTCTCCTGGAGGGGTTTCTGTCAAGGCCAGAGAAAGTCATCCCATTTTCACACCAATAGCTGTCCATCAGCCTTGTACAATTTTTCTGCAAAATAGTACAAGCAAGCTCTAGTATTCTGAGTATTCTGGACAGCAGCAAGATGGAAG
>CABHPQ010140431.1:0-25547 GCA_902168405.1 Peromyscus aztecus | reverse complement strand
GGGACTTTACTCAATAAAATATGAAAAACATAAATTATAAAATTAGAAACATTTGAAATACAAAAATAGCATCAGCAATTATATTGCTCAGCTTCAGCACACTGATGCCCAGGTTTCATATGTGCAAAACATACTTTAGGAATAATGTAAACACCTCAATTAATACCTGTCAGAGAAAAGATAGAAAGGGAAAATGGCAAAAAATCAAATGATGTGTATTCTAAGTTCTCACTTTTGTTAGTCCTGTGCTTGCCTGTTTCCTCACATGATCAGATATGTAAATGACATTCAGTCTGTGAGTTCCTCCTCCTGCCTGCTCCTTCTCATGTCCCTTGTCACCATCATTTGCATCATTAGTGAATCTGTAGAAATTCTGAAACCCAGATGACAGCCCGAGCTGCTGCATCAGACTCTGTATTTTCATTTCACTTCACAGTCATGACTGTGTCTTGTATAATATTTGAGGGACCAGCCTTAATATTATACATCCCAGGGGCTCAGGAGAGAAACTAGGAATGGCGAGGACTATTTTCATAAAATAGAATCTCAGCACACCGAGCTCTTTAGTCCATTCACTTTAATCTCTTCTGGGATAACATCCTATTTACACAGCTTCAGTTCTGTTCTTGTGCCTAGTTCCTTTCTTGCCTGATTTCTCTCTGTATTTATCTACTGCTCCCTCTAAGTTCTATCTTAATTCTCTCTTCTTAATTCTGTCTTATTTAGGTCCTTTTCATCTCATTCTTACCCAGCTAGTACTTCCCCATCTGACTCTTCCTCATCTTCCATCTCATCCACACATTCTCTCTGGTCAAAATCCTCCTTATCCCTCTCCATTCTCCATCTCTAAGTTCTTCCCAAGTCTCTCAGGAGTCCAGTTATAAACCCAAGCAATAGCAATCCCCTGGTTGAGCAAGGTCACCAGGCTTGAATTCTACGAGGTCATAAAGGTAGGTAAAAATTTTCCGTAGGCAGTGACCACCAGCCTTTCTTTTATGTCCTAAAAATGGGAGTGGTAAAAGAGAAGGTTAGCTGAGTGCTAATGACCAGTTAGTATATGGAAAAGGGGATCTTTGTGCTCAGTCTAATTCCTAGAAGTGGTTAGGTAAGAAGTTAGGGGTCTATTAGTAAGGTTGTATAAAAAGGATGGTCTCACTCTAAATTGCACAAGAAATAAAGCTATCTGCCTGACCTAGGAGACAGGTGTTGTTTCGTATGGCCTTGGATGCTTGATAGGCATTTTAGATAAATATACTGGTAGGAGTTCTTGGAAGCATGCAAGACAATCATTTTAGCAACCAGCTAATATTAAGATATATATATATATATATGCTAAAATATCACCAAGACTCCTTAAGCCATGGCTTGACCTTTGGAGAAGTCCTTGACTTTTCCAAGTAGTAGCTTTTGTGATAGTAGCTGAATTCCATTATGTTTTCCTGCAGCTTGCAGCAACTGGGCATATTAACTTTTGAGAAATTCCTTCTCCCTGACCATGACTTTCTCCTGTGAGATATGTGTGTATGTGTGGTGTATAGTATAGCATATGGTACTAAATGCATGTTCTGTGGATGCATTCATTTTTACATTTCATCTGTCTTTAATGAATTATGTCCAACTGGTCTTATAGGAACTCTTACCTCGTGTTTCCTAGAAGATAGATGCAGTGTAAAATCATGTGACCACTTCAGACTTGTCTGAGGAATATTACTCACTTATGTAAGAAACATTTCCAGCTCTCTTTCATCCTGGCAAAAACCTAGATTTGTGTCCACAGACACACGATGCCTGTGTTAGGGTTTCTATTGCTGTGATCAGGACCATGATGAAAGACAGCTTGGAGAAGAAAGGGTTTATTTGGACTACACCTTCAGGTCACTGTCCATCACTGAGGGAAGTCAAGGCAGGAACCTGAGGCAAGAACTGGAGCATAGGCCACAGAAGAACAATGCTTACTGACTTGCCCAGCCTGCTCTCCTATACCATACAGAAAAGCATGCCTAGGGTGGACACCACCCATAGTGGGCTGTGCTATGTCATATCAATCAGTAATTAAGAAAATACCACCTAGCATTAGTTACAGGAAGTCTCAGGTAGGCATTTTCTCTATTGTTTTTCTGTTCTCAAATGACCCTAGCTAGTGTCAAGTTGACAGAACTCTCCAGCCCAATGCATCTTGGTATTTATATTATTAATGGTTTTAATTAAACTAAAGTGTGTTGTTATTCATTGATCTTTATTTCAGGAAATGCTGTCATTCTGGGATGTGGCCATTGAGTTCTCTGCAGAAGAGAGGGAATGCCTGGAGCCTGCTCAGTGGAATCTGTACAGGGATGTGATGTTGGAGAATTACAGCAACCTTGATTTCCTTGGTGAGGATCATATATTGTGAATTCTTATTTCACCATCAACATGTAGCTTCCTCACTTTGTATGGTATCTCATGGGAGCATTTCAACAGCCATTTTCATATCCTCCATTTTCAGAAAAATTAGGGAGATTGCTGTATTAAAAAATTTTTTGGGGCTGGTGAGATGGCTCAGTTGTTAAGTGCACTGAATGCTTCTCTAGAGGACCCAGATTCATTACCCAGCACCCATATGCAGCTCACAACTATCTGTAATTCAAAGACCTGTCGCCCTCAAGCTGTGTGATATTTTTTTGTGTGTGTTCTCACATATAAAGCTTGCTATAGTTAGAGGGCAGAGCTAGCCACTATCTGACCATAGAGGTTTGGAGGACTGTAGGGAGAAGGATAGAATATATATGATAAGGTGGGGCTGAGACTGGATGTCAGCCCTTTTGGATGGAGAAATGGAAGAGATGTAGCAAGTCAGTGATGGATGCTCCCCTGCTTCTCTGATCTTTCAGGTTCTTTCCCTGATATCTGACTCAATTTTTTATTGATAAAGTTAATTAGATTAAAGCTTCATCCTCACACAGACATATATGCAGGCAAAACACTAATGCATATGAAGAAGAAAAATAAATTATTAAAAAAGAATCATTTCACTGTTGTACTCTTTTTGTGTTGAACCTTTCTATGTTGGATGTATATTTCCTTCACTGTAGTGGGACTGTTAGAAATTCAGTGGCATGAGACTTAAAGTACACTTATTAGTTAATGTGTTTCATA
This sequence comes from Peromyscus aztecus, assembly GCA_902168405.1. NCBI lineage: Eukaryota > Metazoa > Chordata > Mammalia > Rodentia > Cricetidae > Peromyscus > Peromyscus aztecus. Next base: position 22,412 of record CABHPQ010140431.1, on the reverse strand, counting down.
ATTCAGTTTTAATGTTATTTCTTTAAATGAAACTCATAATCTGAATGTTGTAAATTCCTTTATGTAGTATAGTGATCCTATCAGAAAACATTCAAGGAACTGATTGTCTGCAATCATTTATTACATCATCTCTTTCCTTATAAGCCATGTACTGGAAGTGACATGTCAATTCCAAGTAAAAGAACACATAAGCAATCTTCTCCCCTTTTCCTACAAACAGGTCTTGCTATGTCTAAGCCATACCTAGTGACATTTTTGGAGCAAAGACAAGAGCCTTCATATGTGAAGAGAGAAGCAGCAGCCAATGTGCATCCAGGTCTGTAGGAATGAGGGGCTTGGGAGCAGAATTGAGGTCCAAATATTAAACAGAATGGCAGGCTTTCCCATGTGTCTTGAAACATGATACTATGGTAATCATTCTTTGGGTCTCTCCTTCATGTCTTTCTTGTCAAAGCACATCATTCATTTGTTTATGATGGTTGAGTCTCTTAAGTTTTGTATTTCCCCAACAGAGAGCTGTGTTTGTATTTACAGTGTCTTCCAGGGTTTTTGTTATTGTTGAGTCTGTATTATAGTGTAAGACTCAGGGAACAAGAACTGAGTTCTGGTGACACTGAGAGTGATTTTTTTTTTCAGAGGTTGAGAGCAGACTCATGCCAAAAAGATCTCTACACCAAAGTAAGCATGATTGGGTTTATTAAGCCAAACCCAAAATTCCATCACTGAGAGGCAGGCAGAGACAGAAACATCAACACTTTCAGTTCTACTGATTAGAACTATTTTGGGGAGGGGAGCAGTTAGATAAAACTCATACAAACCAGAGACACTTTGGACAGTTCATTCAGCACTGTTCTTAAAGAGGAGTCAAAGCATTAACTTATTGTAGAAGGGGTTGTATGGGACCATTATGTACACTGATTTACCGAGGATGTTTGGTATTTTCAGCAGGGCCTGACCTTCAGACCTAGGAGGAGTAGGACAGGATGAGCTACAAGGCCTTACACTGTTGACTCAAGCATGCCCATCAAACTAGTTTGTATACAGTGATTTTGTGCCTTACTTTTATGGCAATTAGTAGATTTAGATTTCAGTGTGTTGTAAGGCTCCATGGTTTTTGGGTTTGTTTTCATTTTTCAGATAAACATATTTATCATATATTAGGTCTAACTGTTATTTGGATGTATTCTAAGTCACAACTTGTTAGAGAAATTAGAAACATTTACATATAAACCTGGTAATCCCAGATATATAAGAGCTAGTAAAATGTTTTGTTTCACATCCAGTCAGGGTAGCCACTGTGGTTAGCCCTACAGGAAGCATTATGACTAACATTACCATGAGTCCAATGAACTCTTGTGGTCTCTTTTTCTCAAGGTCTCTTGCTGATTCTCAAACTTCCTCTAAGTGTATATTTTCATTGGCCTCCAGATTTGTGATAGGATCAGGACTGTGGAGTGTAGGTGATATTTTTCAATGGACCATGATCAGCTCTGTCCCTCCAGCCACTCAAATAACCACTCAGACACTTATCATTAATTATAAATGCTCAGCTGATGGCTCAGGCTTATTATTAACTAGCTCTTATATTTTCTATTAACCCATATTTTGAATTTACACTCTGCCATGTGATGGTACTTTTATTCTCCATATAGTATGTTTATCTCCTTCTCTGCCTCTTGGTGATTCCTCTGCCTCTGCCCTTACTCTTCCAAGCATTCTCTCTGCCCCAAAAATTCTTACTAGCCATGGGTCAATCAGCTTTTTATTAACAATAAAAACAACACATCCTCACAATGTGCAGAAAGATTATTCCACATTATTTCCTCCTTTTTGTCTAATTGAAAAGGAGTGTTTTAATTTCACAAAGTAAAACTATGTATAACAAAAATGTTTATGTGAAGCAGGATATTCTGAAAGGCTGTCCTACCATTTCTTGGGGAAGTTAGGCAGTCCTTTTTTTGTGTGTCCTGCTTGTCCATTTTGGACAGCATACAGTTAGCAGTTGAGGCAAGGGCACTTTCTTTCCCAGTGTCTAACGTTTGCCACGAGGAAAGGAAACTCCATACAGAGTTTCTCCAATGCCCACCATCTTTTCTGAAGTAGATTGGTGATGCCAGGACCACAAATGTCTCATTGTTATAAAAAAAAAAAAAAAGAATATGTTATTAAAACATCTTAAATGCCATTCTGTAGATGTATGAAATGTTTGAAGATGACCTGTCTATCTAAAATATATCTCTCTTTGACCTTGAAAACAGACCTAATTTTAATACAAGTTTGATTATAATTGGTGACTGATTAATAACCTTGCATTTCTTCATTATCCTAGTTTATAGTAATAACTTTAAAGGACTAATAATTTGCATTATATTGTTAAATGAGTTGCATAAGTACAATGCCTTGAACAAGAGTAGAATTGTATGTACAGTATGTCCTAATAAAAGTAACCTCAGATTTATATCAATATACAGAAATTCAAACCAATGTAAAGTTTTTATAACTAGTAGTTGTTCTTTTTGTTGAAAAGCAGATTTAAAAATCTACGTTTTTATCCTATCATGTCTATATCCCCTCTTTCTTTTCAGAGTAGATTCATTAATCTATACTTTTATGCTATCATATCCGTATTTCCCTTTTTTCTGTTCAAAACAAGATCCTTGAATTGAGTCTCCTTTGTTCAGCTCTTTTCCTAATCATTACCAATAACAACTTGTAACCAACCACCCTAAATGATGACAAATATCCATAATCCATTTGAATGACCAAAAACTACACAGATCACCTCTTGGGAATATGGGTGTTTTGTTCTTAAATTTACTTTCTGCTGTCTGTGGGCAATGGAAACTTTAGGGTACCCTATTTAGGGTATCCTAAATCCTATTTTGTATCCTAAATAATTAATAGAATGTTGCTTTTGAATTTTTTCAGGAGCAATTTGTAACCCCCCAAAAGGCACAATTTTCTTTCATTCCTCAAACAATCTAAAGTATCTATATTTGAGTCAGCCAGTAAAATGTAATTCACATAATAGAAACCTATAGATTGATGAAGTTGCTTATGTATCATTTCCAATGGCTGTTATACAAAATGTTGGCACAGGGTGGGGCAATTTAACAGTCCCTATGGGAAAAGCTTTCATTGATATCTCTTAACAGGCTGAAAATTAGTATAAATAGAAAACATGAAGGAAAATTTTTTCTCTGTGCTTTTTTTTTTTTTTAAAGATATAGTGAAGAAACTGTCTTTTAAGTCAATGACTATAAGAGGTCCTCCTTTAGGTAATAGAGAAGACAAAGAAATTCCAGGCTGTAGAGAACCAGTTGGCTGAATCACCTTATTTATAGCTCTTATATCTGTTACCATTCCCCATTTTTCTTATTTATTTATTTATTTATTTATTTATTTTTGATTTTTCGAGACAGAGTTTCTCTGTGTAGCTTTTGGAGTTTGTCCTGGAACTCACTCTGTAGACCAGGCTGGCCTTAAACTCTAGAGATTTTTTTTTTCTGAGACAGGGTTTCTCTGTGTAGCTTTGCGCCTTTCCTGGAACTCACTTGTAGCCCAGGCTGGTCTCAAACTCACAGAGATCCTCCTGGCTCTGCCTCCCCAGTGCTGGGATTAAAGGCGTGTGCCACCACCGCCCGGTCAGATTTATTTTTAATAACAGACATAAGAGAATTCCAATTCCAATTCTTGCCTGGTTGATTCTTCAGTATGCTGATCATTTAGTTGCTTCTGTATCAATTCTAAGGCCTGTAATTTCTCTGATGTTAAAGGCCATTGCTCATTCCATACAGGTTTGCTGATTATCCATCTTACAGGTAGGGCTTTTGTTGCCTTTGAAAGAACAGCAGCTGTTGTGCCCTGTTCTTGAACAACCTGAATGGTCAGTGACTGTCCTTTATAATAACCTTTTTATATTATTTCCAGAAATATATGATAGTTTTGGTTTGTTTTTGAGATTTGAGGGATGTTAATCTGAATATATCATTGATGTCACAAATCACATCCCCATAAATTCATTGCTATGTTAGTCACATATGGCTTTTATATTCTCTGTCTTTCTGGCCTTACACATTTGACCCATCTTGCTTGCACTCTTACTTGAGATAATGATCTACTCCCTAAAAGCTGAACATGTATCTCCTGAATAGGCTAATTTGGATGCCAAGATTCTGCTGCAATTATTGTTACATCCGCACCTGTGTCTACAAGACCTTCAATGACAATGCCATTTATTCACATTTTTAACTTTGGCCCCTGTTCATTTATAGAAGTTTGCCAAAATATTTGCTTTACTGTTTCTCCAGAATTTTTTGTTTTATCTTCTAAAGGTGTTATATCATCCAGAGCAGTATGTTTTTTCTTTTTTTTTCCTTTTTTCTTTTTTTATAATAGGCATTAAGTTCTTCAATTGCTGTAGGAATGTGTTTCCCCATGGTCACAGGAAATGACTGACCCAAATTTGGTACAGTGGCCAAATGACTCTAGATGTCAAAGAGTTATTTTGTCTGTCCCTTGTTGATCTACATTCCTTAGTTGAATGCTGACCTTTGCCACACCTTGTGCATACTCCAGAAGGGAGGGGCATTCTGTTTGGATTATTCTTAGCAATGCTGTGAACACAATCCTTTGTTAGGTGACCTTGTTTACCACAATTGAAACACCTAACATTTTGATGTTTCTTCAAACTTCTGGAAACTACCTCTCCTATCCAAGCATCATCATGGTTATGAGATTCAATATTGACTGTATCTCAAATCTATTCCTCTGTGGGTGCTGATCTTGCCTTTAGTGGCCTAATTACCATTCTGTATTGTAAAATAACCTTTTCAAAAGGTAGAGAGATTCAATTATTATTAGTCTGGCTTCTGAATTTGGTATCATTCTATTTGTTGCTGAAGTCAATGTTTGTTAAAAAAAAATCATTGAAGGTTTCTTTTGGGCCCTGTATAACTGTAGTAAATAAGTCAATTTTCTTTCCTACTTCTTCAATTCTGTCCCAAGCATTCAAGGATGCTGTGTGACATAAAGACAGGATGTGTTCAGCATATAGAGATTACCTTTCTACATTAGCATAATCTCCCTCTCCAAGAAGTCTTGGGAGATTTCTGTAACTCTAGCCCTACTTCATTGTTTAGTGTTCTTAGCCTCATCTTTCCAACAGTTCCTCCACTGTAATTGAGGACCAGCCTCCAAGACTTCTGTAATCCAGTCTCTAGTCTTGAATGATAATTCTATTACAAATTGACATGTGTTGAACATCTGCTTTACAAAAGGTGAATGCATGCCATATGAGACTATCACTTCTTTGAATGTCCTCAAATCTAACATTTGCACAGGAGTCCAGTCAGCTCTTACACAGCCTTGAGGATATCTATCATTTGGCAGTTCCTATAAGGTCACAGGATAAATTAAGGTTGGCTGTTTGAAAACCTTAGGCTGTTCTTCTGTAACCTTATAATGCAATGCTGAGATTGGTTCTCCTTTAAGTTCCTGTGTCTGGGTCTGAATATCTCTATGAACTCTTTTAATGTTTTTCTAAGACTTGTCACTTAACACTCATATTAACCAATTTTTTTAGTGATAAAACAAAATGATCAGATAATATTTATAATTGACATTATGCAAATCCCATCTACATTAATTATCCTCTCTTTTAATTGTTCCTTTTTCAAACTGTCTAGTCTATAATATTGTAATGTAATAGTATTTCCCATTTTTTTAGTATGGGACAAAACTCCCTTTTAACTAATTTCCCCTATTAAAAAAATCCCAACCATCTCACCAAATCTGCTGCTGCTGATGGTGAAGATCTGATGCTGACCGCTTTGCATAGAACAGTAGAAGTCCAATCCGTTTTCAATGCAGCTAACTAGTGTGGCAGCCCCCCTAGGAGGGTGTCCAGGGAAAGCCCACAACCTACTGGGAGAGGGAAGAAGCCAAGGAGCCAGTCATCTTCACGGAGGAGCATGCAAAAGCAGCTAACTTTTGTGATTTTTGGAGTCCAAAAGCCTGTGGAGTTTGCTGCAGATTGGCTGCAACAGAAAAATCCCAGACTCCCTCAGAGGGCATGGGGAAAACAAAGGAAAATCTAGCTGGTGGGGTGCTGACTCTGGTTGTGTGCAGCTCTGACCTGGGCCAGTGGCTGCAAAGCCACAGGCATGCGGCTTTTTCCTGAATTTGTGCCACACAACATAGATGCCAGATGTAGCACAAATATTAATTCATCTTAATAATAACAACCCGGAGTCAGATATATGGGTACATGCTGAAAGATCAGAGAGACAATGGAGCAAGCAAGCTCAGCCACTTCTTACCTCGCCACTTCTCAGCTGAAAAAGGGCAGAGCTCCTGTTTCTGCCTGCCTTACCTGTCATGATATTTTGTGTACTCTTATAAAATTTGCCTGAAAATCAGAGGATAGAACAAGCCACTGTATTAAACATAGAGGCCAGGCAGTGTTGGCAGACACCTTTAATTGTATCACTGGGGAGGCAGAGATCTGTCTGGATCTCTGTGAGTGCAAAGCCACCCTGAATGAATCACATGAGATTGACTGAGTCTAGGAGAGAAACAGAGACAGGCATTGGTGGCATACACCTTTAATCCATTTCTCAGGAGTCACAGGCCTTTAATCCCAGCACTAAGAAGGAAGCAATATGGCTGAGCGGGGAAAGTTATATAAGACTTAAAGAGACAGGAACTAAAACTTTTTTGCCTGAAGCCTTTTCACTGAAGCTTTTCAGCTGGAGAACTTTTGGCTGAGGACTCAGAGACATTCAGTCAGAGGATTCATGGAGTTGTTGAGGTGAAACATGGTAATAGGCTTGTTCCTTTGTCTCTCTGGTCTTTCAGCATTTACCCCAATATCAGGCTCCAGGTTTTTTAGTATGATACCATTTAAGAATTTGAACAACACTTACCAACTCTTCTCTTCCCCCCGCCATATGACTTATTGTTTCCTTCTTCTTCTTTTTTTTTTTGGTTTTTCGAGACAGGGTTTCTCTGTGTAGCTTTGCGCCTTTCCTGGAACTCACTTTGTAGACCAGGCTGGCCTCGAACTCACAGAGATCCGCCTGGCTCTGCCTCCCAAGTGCTGGGATTCAAGGCGTGCGCCACCACCGCCCGGCTTCTTGTTTCCTTCTTGCAAGTGCTGGAATAAAAGGTGTGTGCCACCATTGTCTGGCTTTTATGGTTAACTAGTGTGCTGTGGAATGTTCTGTATGGCAAATGTGTTGCTAATAAAACACTGATTGGCCTGTGGCTAGGCAGGAAGTATAGGCGGGACTAACAGAGAGAATTTAAAGAACAGGGAGGCGGTGGGAGTCTCTGCCAGCTGCCAGCCAGGACAAGCAGCATGTAAAGATGCCGGTAAGCCACGAGCCGTGTGGCAAGGTATAGATTTATAGAAATGGATTAATTTAAAATATAAGGACAGTTAGCAAGAAGCCTGCCACGGCCATACAGTTTGTAAGCAATATAAGTCTCTGTGTTTACTTGGTTGGGTCTGAGCGGCTGTGGGACTGGCAGGTGAAAGAGATTTATCCTGACTGTGGGCCAGGCAGGAAAACTCTAGCTACACTAGTGGCTAGTTCTGCCTTCTGATAATTGTTGGGTCTTGTCTGGAGTAGTCTGTGATATTTAAACTAGCATGTATTTTGCATACCAGTTGGGTGGGAGGCATAGGTATAAGGATCCCTTCGGTATCCTCAACTATCAGAAGCAGATAGATCTCTTAAATTTTAGGCCAGCCTAGTCTAGAGAGTGAGTTCCAGGACAGGAAGGTCTACACAGAGAAGCCTTATCTTGAAAAAGCAAAAATAAACAAACAAGGAAATCAGTAATGTTGTCATCTATTCACTGACAAATATCTTGTCTCCGGTAAAATTTGTGTAATGTACAGGTGAACCTGAAGTTTTTTTAAATCAGGACTTGATATGTTTCAGGTTTATATTTTTTTGTCAATGAAATAAAACATAAAATACTGTCCTGAATTTATGAGCTATAAATGCAATATTTTCGTGAACCATCTACTTCTTGTGCAGCATATCTTTTATTCCTTCTAAAATAAAACTCTATGTGGAGAAAAATTTTGTATTTAGATGATACAAATTCACACAGTCACAGTTAACTTTCTCCTTTCCTGGCTTGGTTCATTTATAATTTCATGGGTTTCCAGTCCAGCCATAGAACATCTCTACTGTTTAGTGGTTTTATTTCTGTTACTAAAATTCCCTTACACCTTACTTAGCTATTAAACTTTGAATAATATGCCACTATACCTATGTTTTATTTGGTTGTGCCCTTATTCTAGTAGAAGTATAGATTATTTCTACCTCCAATATTTTATCATTTATGCTTAGTGACTATAGGTTTTGAAATGTACTGAGGTTTCTCACTGATGCTTCAATATATATAAGTAAATGGTTCCTTTAAAAAGACAAACATTAAATATGAAGACTATTTCCTAGCCTCTGTTGATATCTCAACTTTTGCTCAACAGGAATAACAACCAATGATTATAACATTTACAACAAGACCATTGATTATAACTCACTGTATATTCAACGCCAGAGAATTCATAAAAGAGAGAAACTCTACAAGTGTGAAGAATGTGGTAAAGGCCTTAGTTCTCATAAAACACTTTCCATACACAAGAGACTTCATACTGGAGAAAAATCCTACATGTGTATAGAATGTCATAAGACATTTAATACTCGTGAATCACTTTTTATACACCAGAAAAATCATACTGATGAAAAATCTTACAAGTGTGAGGAATGTGGCAAGTTATTTTACTATCCTTCAATGCTGAAGCAACATCAAAGAATTCATTCTGGACAGAAACCCTACAAGTGTGAAGAATGTGGCAAATCCTTTTATACTCCTTCAGTGCTGAAACAACATCAAAGAATTCATACTGGAGAGAAACCATACAAGTGTATAGAATGTGGCAAAGCTTTTTATGAATCATCAATCCTTCAGGTACATAAGCGAATTCATACTGCAGAGAAACCCTACCAGTGTGAAAAATGTGGCAAGTGTTTTTGTTCATCTTCATACCTTAGACAACACCAAATAATCCATTTTGAACAAAAACCCTACAAGTGTGAAGAGTGTGGCAAGTGTTTTTGTTCATCTTCATCCCTTAGACGACACCAAACAATCCATTCTGAAGATAGTGCGTACAAGTGTGAAGAGTGTGGCAAAAGGTTTTCCTACTTTTCACACCTTCAAGCACATCAGAGAGTCCATACTGGAGAGAAACCATACAAGTGTGAGGAGTGTGGTAAATGTTTTTCCTCATGTTCATCTCTTAGAAAACATCAACCAATCCATTCTGAAGGGAATCACTACAAGTGTGAGGTGTGTGGTAAGTGCTTTTCCTTATCATCATCCCTTAGACGACATCAAACAATTCACTGGGTAGACAATCCCTACAAGTGTGAAGAGTGTGGCAGATGTTTTTGCTCATCTTCATCCCTTAGAGGACATCAAACAATCCATTCTGAAGACAATCCTTATATGTGTATACACTGTGGCAAACGGTTTTCCAGTTCTAGGCGTCTTCAAGAACATCAAACAGTTCATACTGGAGAGAAACTGTACAAGTGTGAAGTGTGTCACAAAGCCTTTTGTTATCGATCAGGCCTTAGGAGACACAAGAGAGTTCATACTGGAGACAAACCCTAAAAGTGTGAAGAGTGTGATGATGTTTTTCCTTATTTTTAACTTTTAGACGACATTAAAAAAAATTCTCCTGAAGACAATCCCTAAAAGTATGGGGAATGTGCCAAAGACTTTGCTAATTTTTATATCCTTACTCAACACATGATATAGTTCATACAGGAGAGAAATCCTTCAAATGTTTTAAGAAGTTTACTTCTTCAATCCTTAAAACACATCAAATAATTCATTCTGACTATAAATTCCATGAATGTGTGAAGTGTGGTAAAGTCTTTGCTGATAATTCAGGTTTTATCCACCTGAATTTTTTATGTTTTAGATTTTATGAATCCATAGTGGAGAATATTAAGTTAATTATTTCAGAATGTCCACATGAACACCTAACTTCCAAGAGCACAAATGCTAAGAATTATGGCGAGCCATAGGAATATGAAATAGAAGTCCAGCTGTATATTATAAGCTATACCTTGATGAGGCCAAGAGTCAGTCGAGTGGGAAGCCAATCAGCAAGGTCTATTGGTGTTATGCAGCTTAATATTCAGTTGTGTCTTGCTATGAATTCTTTGTGCTCATAATTCTCCTAAAGTGTGTGTGTTTGTGTGTGAGTCTCCTTTCCAAAGCACCTGAATAGTCACACAGACAGAACCTTCTGCTCTGAGCTCCAGGCCCCCTCTTTAGCATTTGTTTTGGGTTTCTGCCATTTGCAAACACCCTCCTTGAGCTACTCCCTAAGATAAATTCAACCCCAAACAAAGTCTTAAAAGCAAGCAACAGACAGCTACCAGGCCATCTGTTAGATGCCTGAGAACCCCCCAACTTAGATAAAATGTCCTTTCTAAGACTACATGTCTCATAGGCCAAATGCCTACCAACTAGATGAACAAGCTTTGTTTCTTGTGTCAGTCAAGGCCCCCCATCTCACTGCCCCAGAGAACCTCTTAGATCAAAGGGAGTTTCCCCTCAGCAGGTGTTTCAAGCTGTGATGCAGATTGAGTAGCTGTCAGTACTCTTTTCCTCCCTCTTACCCACCCCCAACCCCCCAACCCCCCAACCCCGTCAGGAAACTGGTGGCAGAGGAAAAGGGTGACAGTTTTAACTTTTAGTGACCTACAAACTTTGCCTACCCTATTACTTGTAAGTCTATAGTTGATAGATTCATAATACCTTCGCCTTACCACAATAAGGATATCTTTCTAGCACATAAATTCCTTTTCTGATTTATTCCAGCTGCTAACTGACTCCACTCTTATCTCTCCCCTTTTGGGTTGCAAATAAAATTGCCAGGAAGCCTCTAGAGGGGACCCCTACAATCTTATGCTGTATACAAAATCTAAGGTGTTACTGTCTGGGATGGGATATAGACCACTCCCGGGAGAAGGAAGGAAGGAAGGAACGAACGAACGAACGAAGGACTGACTGGAGGAAGGACTGAAGGGCGGAGGATTGAGGGATTGAAGATGGGAGAGAGCTAGGATTGGAGAGAACTAGGAATGGAGGGAACAGAGTTGAGGGAATTAAGAATTGAGGGAACAAGAAGAAGGGAACTAAGGAAATAAAGAGAGATCTGGGAGAGTTGAACTGGTGACTGAATGATGGTGACTGAGGAATAAACGAATTGAACTAAAGAGCTCCGAGCAACTGGATTTATTCCCGCGCCATTGGTATTGTCTTTCCTGGGCCCCTGGATTTGTATAAATTTAAGACTGGACCTTGAATATTATAGAAAAAAGAATGTCATCAGAGAAGAGTAGAGACTTCTCTTTGCTGTAACCCCCAACAGTTTGATCAAGCAATATGTTTTAAACTGCCTTGATTAATGAGTCCCTTTCTTCTGCAACTATAAATGTTCCATGAAACCTTTACCATGTCATAACTTTGTCCACTGGGTGCCTGGAATCTGAGATCTGGGCTGTGGCATAGTTACTGTTGTTTTTCCCAGTGGAGTCATCCAAGCTCCTGTGATATCTCCCCTTGGTGTGTAAGAATCTCTGTCTCTCTGAGCTAGCAGGTTTTCACACAGCATTTGTCTCATGAATTCTTATTGGTAAAATAAAAGGCTAGAGAGTTAGTTAAAACTACAGGAAGGCTCTTCCGGTCTTAGGCCTCAGCAGCAAGGCAGCAGCTGCAGAGACGCAGTCATCAGCTGAGGCAGAGATGGCATCAGGTGCAGCTGCTGTGCCTCATAAAAAACAACAGTGCCCATAGAGCAATAATGACAGGAAAGTTATGCAAGCAACCAATCACTTTCTGGTTGGATTTAAAGCTTATCTACAAACGGTAACTGGTGTGATGTTAATGTCCTGATTAGCCCATAAGAAGGCACACACTATCTAGCTAGATGCAGGCTGCTGATGCCAGCCAGAGGTACATCGAGATAGAAAATGAAATTGCTTGCTCCTTGACACAAGGCAGGACAGATAGTGGTTGAACGCCTGGGCTGTGCACTGTTCTACCTCTGTCCTTCAAGACTGTATATAAGCTGGCTGTGAAATAAACTCGGGGCTGTCCGGCATTGACTGGCAGACTCTCAACTCTTTTCTGTCTTCTTCATTGTCTCTACAATTTGCATGCCCTCACCTAGATACCCAGCTGATTGTCGGCAGGATCCAACAATAAAGAATAAAAGGAGATGCAAATTGGTCGAAGTGTAGAGAATATTAGCCTGTGGAGGGCCCTAATCTAAAAGTGACACCTGTGTCACACATTGGCTTCACACACATCTAAAGCCAAAAGCCATTGATTCCTAAGGGAAAAGCAGCAGAAAGAATGTCAGAGCCAGATGTGGTAGATGTCTGCTCTGCAGTGACACAGTAGAAATGAGAAACATTTCTAGAACCCTGAAACATTGATAGAAATGGCAGTACCATTTCATGCATGAATACACTGTGGCTATTATTACATGGAGAACACTTCCACAGGCTAAACTCCACCATACAATAAGCATGGTTGCCTAAGGGCCTCAATTTGTCTCTCACCTTGTGAAGAAGATACTGGCAATTGATGGCTCCTGAGGAAGACAGTCAATCTGAGAGACTTATAGGTTGAAGTCAGTTGTCCTACACCCCTACACATGGAGGGAGCACTAATTGGAATGAAGAAATAACACAGAAAAAACCCACGAAGGTGGGAGAGTAATGTGTTTCTAAGGGTAAGAAGCAATAGGTGAAGGAATGTGGAGATTTGAATAAAACATTCAATATACATGTATTAAATTCTCCCAAACTAATATCATTTTAAACCTTGTTTGTTTTGGATATGTCCAAACTTGACTTGTTTTAGCAGTGATTACAGCACATGAATCTGGCTGTCATAAAGTTTACAGAGGGTCAGTATCCTACTGGGAAGGCATCATAAGGAATCAAGTGAGTTGACTCCCAGAAAGGCTCAGATGCTGAGGATTAAGGAGCCCTGTACCTGTGTAACCCAAGGAAAGAGACAGGGATAGCTTTGCAGTGATGAGATTCAGTCAGACTCACCTTGTTTTTCTTTTTTTTCAAAAGCGAGTTTTTAATTATAAAAAAGCAATGTGATCTAGATACTGACACACTGATATCTTTCTAATAAAATGACATAGTAGATTTCCTAAATAATTTACAAAGAGCAGAAACTGGTCTTGAACAGTGTTCCCCTCGCTGCACACCCCAGTTGCCCACACTGAGCTGATAAGTAGGCCCCAAGAGCTCAGGCTTGCAGTCTACAAATATCTCCTCTCTTTCTATGGGACCCTGTGGGATCAGGGGTAAAAGTGAACTCCAAGAATCTCTGCACTGGGAATTAAGGGGGTGGTTTCATGGGATGACTCCTGCAGGGCCTTGGTCCTAGTTACAAGGTTCAGAAATGTCTAGCATCTTCAGGTACATTCCTAATATGTGTGGGCCTCTGTGAGGCTGAAGAACATGGTGCTGTATGAGTCCTCCTGGAGAACATGGGCAGTTCCCATCACCTCTTCAAGGTCTTCCTAAATCACTCTTGGGCTGTGGCCAGTGGTTATCAATGGCCCAGATATGGCTGAAATAGAAGGCTGCTGGATCCCCTGTTAGTTAAGTCCTTGTTAGCAGTGGCCTGGGGATGCTGATGAGCCCAGTGCCTCCTCTGGAAGTTCATGGGGTGGGTGGCATGGATATCCTGCTGGCTTGGTGGCTGGACAGGGCCTGTTTCCTGTAGGATGCCTGCTGTCCTCATTCACGAATAAGGGAGACAGTCGTGTCACCACTCTCTTCGGCCTTGATGGCTTTGTCCAGTTTTTGTGACAGCTTCTGGAGATGCTGGATTCCAGCCCCCACAGGCTCTAGGTCACTGTCAGACTCACTGGGAGAGCAGAGAGGGTCTGTGAAGGAACAGGGGCTACGGAGGGCAGCCTCCCGACTTAGCCGCTGACGTTGATGGGCATGTAGACCCATCTGGCCAGAGAGGTGCGGATGTCTCCCGACTCTGGCATCCCGGTTGGCCCTGTATAGCCGAGTGTTCTTCTGGCTCACACTGGGTGGTGAGGATCCTCTGTCCTTCTGGACTCCTCGTTTTTTCCTTACTTTCACCTGTGTTCCCATAGCCACCTGGTGCCACTTTGGCAGGACTCCTGGATTCTCTGGGACATAGCACCCAAGGCACTTTTGGCTGAGCGAGCTGAAGCCTTAAGATGCTGCTACTCTGGCTCTGGGGTTTCCAGGAGGGTCCAGTCCCAAGGTTGAGACTGACGGCTCTCAGTGGCAGCCTCCTTTGGAACTGTCTGCACAGGGAGCCCAGGGGACCCATCTCCAGATGGCCCTCCGCAGACCAGGTCACCGCCTTCTCTAGATGTTCCTCCTTTAGGAGTGATTGTCTGCACATGGAGGCCGTAATGCCCTGCCACTGAGACGCCATGTGCTTGGTCCAGTCTCCTCTGCATGCTAGATCCTCCCTGCCTGATACCCGAGACCTGAAGATCAACACCTGCTCTTCGCTAACCACAGCCGATTTCCAGACTCACCTTTTAACTTCCACTTGACTTTGCCATGAGAACAACAGAGGAATGATGAACAGTGGCCTCCCCTGCTGTCGATATGTGCTATGAGGCTGGACACTGTTAAAAGATGGAAGCAGAACATGACAGCACTGCTGTGGATATCACTCTGTATAAATAAAATGCTGATTGGCCAGTAGCCAGGCAGGAAGTATAGGCGGGACAAGGAGAGAGGAGAATTCTGGGAAGTGGAAGGCTGAGGCAGAGAGACACTGCCAGCTGCTGCCATGAAAAGCCAGATGTAAGGTACCGGTAAGCCGTGAGCCACGTGGCAACTTACAGACTAATAGAAATGGGTTAATTTAAGATATAAGGACTAGATAACAAGAAGCCTGCCACGGCCATACAGTTTATAAGTAATATAAGTCTCTGTGTGTTTACTCAGTTGGGTCTAAGTGGCTGCGGGACTGGCAGGTGAGAGAGATTTGTCCTGACCTGGGCAGAAAAACATTTGATTGTAAAAGCTATTGAGTTAAGCCAATATGTATATTTTAAAGATACCTTGACTTCAAAATTTGGGTCTAAGGATATGTTGCTTTGGAAAGGAGGCTCTGCTTTTGTTTCCACAGAAAGCCAGAAGCTATGGATTTGTTCCAGATTAAGATAAATCAGGTTTGACCAGCCAAGACCCCCTAAAAGGTCTCTGATGACACCAAGGCCCAGATGATCCAACATCCAGAACCGTTTCAAAGCAACTGGCTCAGATGATACACCCTCACGGACTACTCCATAATCCTAAAATTTTCTTTGTGTCCCCATAAGATACAGCACCCCCTCCAGCAGGAAGTAGTAAGAGAAGCTATGCCCAAATTCCCAAATATACCAAGCTAGCTTTGGAGATGGAATTGGCTCACTCCTTCTCTAAACCCAAGCATATTCCTAAAATAAAAGGTTAAGAGATTCTTGTGTCCTGTATCAGAAGAGCCCTCTGGTGTGAGACAAAGAAAAACCAATATTTTTATTTAAATCAGGTTGATTATAAATGCGATCTCTTTCTAAAGAAGAAAAGGGGATATGATATACATATGATAGGATGAAAGGGTAGATTATTGAACCTACTTTTAAAGAGCAACTTGTTTAAAAATGTTTTACATTGCTATAGATTTTAGTTCATTGATACATATTTAAAGTTGATTTTGTTATACTGTATGTATATTTTTACTCTTGTTTAAGGTATTATGTTTGTATGGCTCATTTAAAATTGTAAGGGATAATTAAGAAATAGATTAATAATTAGTCATCTATGATAATCATACTTGTAGCCATGTTAGTTATGTTTTCTAGGTATATATAGATATATTTCAGATAGACAGGTAATCTTCAAACACGTCAAAGACCTACAGAATATGACATTTAAAATATTTAAAAAAATTTAGACTTCCTGGACAGTGAGACATGTCTGCTCCTGGCAGCACCAGATTTACTTCAGAGAGGAGGAAGGGCATCAAAGATACTCCATATGGAGTTTATCTTCACAATGGCAAAAATAGCCATTGGGCAAAAAACTGTTCTTGTCTGGACTACTTGATCAACTGGACATGCAGGACCCATAGGAAGGTGACCACTGAACTTTGCTTGGCAAAATGGTCCTTCAGAGGAAACTGCCAGACATTCTATAGGACACAAAGAAAAGTGACTGAGAGACTCTAGGCCTGTGGGCTGAAGACAGATGCCCCAACTTTACCAAAGAACTGTCCAGGGTGCCAGCTGTCTCTGTCTACTCTTGCAAGGCTCCCGAAAGTTGCTTGCATCCTTTTCCCATTTCTCAGGTAATATTATATCCTTTTGAGGTCTTTGATGTAGTTGAAGACTAGCCAGTTATAATTTCCTCAGTTATGATAAAAGATAAGTTAGATATGAAACCTTAGACTCACAAATATAGGATAGATATGATATCTTCTTTAATTTTGCCAAATACAAATAGACTAGATATTGTAATTGTAATTTTTTGCTTGATAATTGTTCTGTTATATGTAATTTTACTATGTGAAAGTTAAAACCTTCCTTTAAAAAAAGAAAAAGAAAAAGAGGAGGTACTGTGGATAATTGATTGATAAATAAAACACTGATTGGCTAGTAGCCAGACAGGAAGTATAGGTGGGACAAAGAGAGAAGAGAGGTCTGGGAAATGGAAGGCTGAGGCAGAGAGACGCTGCCAGTCACTGCCATGACAAGCAAGATGTGTGGTACTGGTAAGCCATGAGCCACGTGGCAACTTATAGACTAATAAAAATTGGTTAATTTAAGATATAAGAACTAGATAACAAGAATCCTGACACGGCCATACAGTTTATAAGTAATATAAGTCTCTGTGTGTTTACTCAGTTGGGTCTAAGTGGCTGCAGGACTGGCAGGTGAGAGAGATTTGTCCTGACCTGGGCCAGGCAGGATCAGGAAAACTCTAGTACACTCCCCACCCTCCCTTACCTCCCTCCTACATCCATAGTGATCACAGCTGTTGTTGTTCCTGGTTATCCATCATTATAAAGTTAGGAAAGTAGTGTAACAGTCAAATGAATTTGGTAGTTAGGAAGTTACAAGACATCACATACCTTCTATCATTGAGTTTTGTTAATATCAGTTTGTTAACCTGTAGAAGTCATATGCATATTATAGAAAACACAGAGAAATGAATAAGCCTCTAGATTACATAACAAAGGGAGTCTATGCTTCCAGCTTTAATTTCCATCAGAGTTAATAACACAGAAAGGCTGCTGTGTGGGAAGGTTCTGTTAAAAAAAAAAGTTTAAGAATTGGTCAGCAGTACACTTTGAAACAAGGTCCAGTTTGCTATGTGTTTGTGAGTCAATATTTCCTTCTTGCTTAGAGTCTCTGTAGACCTAGTTATTAATTTCCTTAGAACACAGAAGGAGACTCCCTTATGAATGGAAATGTCCTTAATGAATATACAATTGTTCTAGAAGAGAATGATTTTTTAAAGTTATAATCTGTACAGAAAGTTTTTCGAGGGACGAGTTTATGTGAGAACTATGGCAGACACACACTTTCAGGAGTAATAGTTCAGCAGAGACTCACAAGCTCAGGAGTAAATATTATAGCAAAGGCTCACACTGTCAAGAGTAGATTGTATAGCAGAGACAGACACACTCAGGAGTAAATAGTATAGCAGAAACATATGATCTCAGCATTTAATAGTATAGCAGAGACACCATCCTCAGGAGTAAATACTGTAGCAGAAATGTGTGCTCTTAGAACTAAATAGTATAGCAGAGACTCATAATCTCAGCTGGCATTTCTCATTTCTCTCTTTAATTTTAAACATATTTTGAAAGTAAAAAAATTCATATGTGAAAATTAACAAGACCTGAAAACTACAATGTTTTCAAATATTGTTTTAACTTGGCAAAGGTATGTTTCATTTGTTGATGCTATGAAATGTTACTTTAACTGTGTAACATTGTGTTAAATTTGTTTCTGCTGCCTTTGTTAATGGTATAAAGATATGTTGAATTTGCTTCACCTTGTCTGCCTAAGGCACCTGATTGGTTCAATAAAAAGCTGAATAGCCGCTGGGCGGTGGTGGCGCACGCCTTTAATCCCAGCACTCAGGAGGCAGAGCCAGGCGGATCTCTGTGAGTTCGAGGCCAGCCTGGGCTACCAAGTGAGTCCCAGGAAAGGCGCAAAGCTACACAGAGAAACCCTGTCTCGAAAAAAACCAAAAAAAAAAAAAAAAAAAAAAAAAAAAAAGAAACCACATTTTTGTATACTAAGTCTCCATACATTACAAGAATAAGTTTCTGTTTCCTAAGCCTAATGTACCCTCCAAAACATGTTTCAACCTATTCTGAAGTTGTGACTCCATTATTTATGCCCACTGTTTCCATTACAAAAAACAAACAAACAAAAAACCTGTGAAATGATTGCACTTTTGCATTACAAAAATGTTTGTCCAGATACCTTGATAAATCCCCTCCCATATGATGTATTGTTGAAGTTCAGCTTTTTTTATTTCATCCTTTCTAACTGCCAATTATCTCTATAGCTGTTTTCTATAACCCTAACCCTTCCCCAAAGGGATCTCAAAAGGCAATGAGGGGCTGCTCTCTGAAATACCGACTTTGGGAGAGAAAGCCAACGGGCCAGTTCCTGGTGCACCTGTAAAATGAAGCTTGCTTTAATCAGACACTCGTGCAATTGGTTTTTCTCGGGTCTAACAACTGTCCACCAGACTCAATTTCTTCCTACCAACTCTTCTGCAGGCAGCCTAATTAATCCAGGAAGAGTAAACATCATCTCACTAGGAGTCCAAGAATTCCTTTGCTCAGACTTCTGGGAAATGTAGTCCATGCGCCTGTGACATCACAGGGAGCCCTCCAGGAAATCCCCTTCTAGTGTTTAGTCCACACACATGAATCTTCCCCAAAGTTGGGCGAGTGTCCTGACCTGCTCTACATTCCCGTTGCATCTCTTACATGGAGGTTGGTCAAGGGTGCAGCTCAGCCTCAGACACTGTGCGGGGTGCGGGGATCCGTCTTGGAGAAAGCAAGACCTGGGCTGGATGGGAGGACCGAAAGAACGGCCTTGGTGCTGTGCTGAACTGGCTGGGTCACCTGAGGTTGCAGGTCAGGGCTGGGGAGAGGGCGATGGGGACTGCATTCTGAGTGACAGTTTCTTTAGGACGCCGCGCGCAGCCTGAGTCCACCTTGGGCTTCCGGGACAGGAGAGCTGACTCAGAGTAGACGTTAGTGCAAAGTCCAGGATTGCAAACTAACGATGGTCAGCTGACTACGTGCTCCTGAGGTGGAGCTGGGGGCTCACTGAGCAGCTTTGGTGGGGAAGCATGCTTCTCTAGCTGAGCCGTTCTCACATGGGCGCTGTCAGATTTCTCAGTATCTGTAGAGCAAACGGGGTCTGGTCCTTCCTGTACTCTGTAGCCTGTCTATTGTAATGGTCTTGACGTCTTGTGTTCATCTTCTCTGCCAGTTAAGGAATTAAGAAAGGAAAAACCTGAGTTCCAACAGTTCACCGGTGGGAAATTCTGGAACACAGCAGACAGATCTACCAGAATCAGCTGCTATAGAAAAGCTTTGACTAGGGTGAGAGAACACACATTCTGCAGTCATGTGGAGGGAAAGACCCAGTGCAAAGCAGAATGGGGACCAGAGAAGCTGAACCCAGCTTCACCTTGAGGGCTGGGTTTTCTTAAATCTTTGAAAGGTACTCTATCTTTAATTTAGGCCCCAGTAATTGTAAGAAAGTGCTGATGTCTGATTGTCCCAAAATGGTTTTGTCAACATGTCTTCACCTGGCCTTGAAATTATTGAGTTTGTCTAATAGTAGGTGCCTAGAAACAGGTGAAAAGCTTACATGGCCTTGGGTTCAATTGCCAGGCTTTTGTGTCAGGTCAGCAGGGTGAGGAAGAACTCACAGACTGTGTGTATTTATCTGATTTAAAGTAAACAGACCTGTGATAGAAAAGAAACTCCAGTCTACTCTATTGCACATCCCTGTCATCTCTGCATTTGTGAGGGGGCGGGGCAGGACCTCTGGTCCTCCCCTGCTTCATAGCAAATTTCAAGGGTAGCCCACGATACCCAAGTCTGTGACAGAAAACACTTGAATGTATTTTATGGACATGGTAAATACTTTCTATTGTTCATTTCATGTTTCTTACTTGTGCTTAACTTTTGTGGCCCATTAATGTGTAATTTTAACTTTTTCAATATAATGCTTTTGTTATAGGTATTACATTTTTGTGATTACATACTTGTTTTCATTTACTCTGTGAGGAAGAATTCCTCTTTGCCTGGCTTGAATATTCCTCCCTAAATACAGTGAATATTCATTCTTTTTGGATATTAATCTGTGTTTGTTACTGTCATGACCTGATGCTGCTTTCTTCTGGTTTCACTGAATTCTTCCAGTTTTCTCCTTTCATATCTAATCTGAGACTCCATTATTTCTTCTTTTCCATTCTGCAGTTCTTGACTGATGTGGCTGCTGTGGTTACATTCCTGGGTCTTTTTCTTCAGCTGCAGCTGGGATGCCTTCCCCTGTCCTTACACCAGAGGTTCCACTGTGTGCAGATGCTTCTTACAGTTAGCCAGAACAAAACCACTTCCTCCCTGTCCTTCACATGGGCACTGCCATGTCCAACCAGTAAAGCAAAGTGCTGATGTTGGTTCCTGCTCTTCCACAGGTCCAGTCCAGTTCCCCTTGTTGAGCAGCCCTGTCTCTTTCCTCCCAGGCTTCTTTCATTGTGTTCTAATGTCAGTGTGAGGGAGGGAGTTCCCTGTGTTTACAACTCATGCATGAACCTTGCTGTGTTAGACATGTCATGTCTGGAAAACTCTGGAGGGGAGGAGTGCTGGGTGAGGACATTCAGTTCCTGTTGATCAATCTATATGATTATGTCAGAGGCCATGGAGAGACATTGCGGAAGATTTGAACAGGAGTCAAATACGTATGTAAGGTATAAACATGTCGTGCACAGATTTTTATTGCATCGTCAACTCTGGTTATATTCATGCCTGTCCTAGTGTTCTCCATAGTTATTATCAAATGCAACAACATATTTTGAGTTGAAAGGTGTGTATTGTTGCATGACCAGCTCTTTCAAAATCTGCATTCCATTGTTCTCTTCTTTTCAGCATCTATATGAATTTAAGTCAGATTTATGAGAGTGTATGTCCTAAATCTTTATTGGATACACTCCACATACTGTTGCTTTAAGAAGACTCAGAAACAACATATGGACTATAAAATCCAAAAATTCATCTAGACATCTAATGTACAGAGCAAAGCATGTGATACTTATTTTGAAACTAAAATGATAATTATATAAAGCAGATCCTTTTTTTTTTGGTCTTTTTGAGACAGGGTTTCTGTATGTAGCATTGAAGCCGGTCATGGAACTCACTCTGTAGACCAGGGTGGCCTAGAACTCACAGAGATTATACTGCCTCAACTTCCCAAGTGCTGGGATTAAAGGCCTGAGCCACCACTGCCCAGCCAAAGCCAATACTATATTTTGTCTCCTCTATTTTTTCACAGTTTAACCAACTTTCTGCATCATAAAATTGCATAACTTGGTGACTTGAAGCAAAAATTAGTGATTGTTTCGTGGGACAGTTGTGTGAGTGAAGCCCTGGGACAAAGATCCAGGCATTGCTTCTTCATGATGTGTGTGCTGTGTATTGAAAGCAGTGTGTTATGTAATCTGTAGGTTGGTGATTTTGAATGGAGGGTCACTGTGTTTTAGATTCTGACCAGATATCCAGTCCTCTCTTTGCCTATCATTTTGACTTCCCACCAGTGTCCTGCTAGTCTTCAGTTTTGTGTGACTCTCTGTACAGATATTTCTAAGGGACACCGTTAGAAGATTCAGGAGTTCTTATTGCATCTACCCTGTCCATTTTGTTGTCCTAGGCTAGCCTCTAGGACCAGCCACCATTCAAGTGGAGTTCTATATCTACTTCCTAATTATAGGAAGAATGTGTAACAACTTTTAATGAATGGCGATGTGCCCCTCAGACCAGACATAATTTGCATTTTTTCTCCATTAAAAGTGAATTTTGCCAGTTTCAAATGCCCCTGAAATTAAATGCTGTTAATTTTATTGGGTAAAATCCCTCCTAAATCATATCCTGTTTACAGGCACACTGCTCTCCGCGCACAGTGTCTCACAGGAGATTGGCCCCAGGACAGCAGACACTTCCCCATGTAGAATGGTGCTATGCTGTGCTGGGCAATGTGGGGAGTG
>CABHPQ010140427.1:14282-49604 GCA_902168405.1 Peromyscus aztecus | reverse complement strand
TGCAGGGAGCTGGGGTGGGGGCGTGCGGGGTGTTGCGGGCCAAGCGCCCCAGTGAGCACCGAAGCCGAGAATGTGGGCCCTGGGATGTCGTAAATGGCGGTGACACTTCCACATCCTTAGAGGAGCCATGAACCCTGCACGCCAGGGATAGCTGCCTGTGTTGGTGTGGTTTCCAGCTTGGGCCTGTTTTGTTCAAGAGAAGATGTCTATGCCACTGCCTCATCCCCGAGGATGTTTCAGACATCCTTTGTTGTTGGAAGTAATTGCCTATGAGGGAGTCTCAGTATTACAAAATCTTGGAGCTAGACAATGATTGTAGCCTCGAGCTATTTAGTATTAAAATTACCCTTTGGCAGTTTGGGAATTTTGGAAGGAATACTCAGTGTGAAAAGTTGTGAATAAAAAAGCTTGTCACCAGAATCCACCCGACCACGCGGATTCATCTTTTCTAATCAGGTTTGAAATTGTACATACACACAAAAAATCTCCATCACCTCGTCATTTTGTATGAAGGGTTAACTCGTTTTTTCAAGTAAGTTGTGTTTACTGCTTCAGTTTAGAAGTTTAAGATGACAAACTGGAAAAAGATTTAAAGAAAAATTAATATAAGGACGTTAACATAGAAAAATAAACTTGTTTATTATGT
The DNA here is from genome assembly GCA_902168405.1 of Peromyscus aztecus. Classification (NCBI taxonomy): domain Eukaryota; kingdom Metazoa; phylum Chordata; class Mammalia; order Rodentia; family Cricetidae; genus Peromyscus; species Peromyscus aztecus. The sequence continues at coordinate 48,958 of CABHPQ010140427.1, read as the reverse complement.
TTCTTCAAAATGTTAATGATTATACACTTCAGATTTAAAGGGCTTATATTGCATTCTGCTTTATAAAAATTGACTTTTATATTTCCATATTCTGTAATGTGTACTTTCAGATATGTGGAATCCAAAATGTAATACACTAAAATATACTACGCCATTCCCCACCTTGTCATTTGTGTTGAAACCGATGAGTAAAGATAAAACAGTTGAAAGAAATCACAAAAAAAAATCTCCTTCATTTATTTTGATTAACTGGTCTTTAAAATGTATTCATTTGATACACATGTATTACCTTGTATATTAATTATATTTTAGTTTTTGCATTTGTTATGGAGTGTGCTTATACTATACATTCTAGTTCTAAAAAAGGTTCTCCACTGTCACCACTTTCTGGATGTCTTAAGAGTTGTTTTTTAAGGATATCTTCGAAATTTTAATTTTTATATAATAGGCAAAAACGATGAGTTTAGTGGACAGTAGGTTTTGGAATCAGAAGTTATGAATTTGAATCCATTTTTATCTTACTATTATGTGTGAGACTTTAGTTGTTTTAGTCTTTCTGAACTTTTGTTTTCTTATTTGTAAAGTAACACTACTTACTGCTTGGGATTTCTTTTTATATGTATGATCACTGAGATGTTGTATGGAATTCTCCTACCCATAGATGTTTCTTAATGAATTTCACTTGTACTTTAAAATTTAGCATGACTAAGTAACATCTTCTGATAGAAAATTGCAGCCTTTAGATACTGCCTTTTAACTAAAAAAGGAATTTAGATTAAATTAATAGAATTGAAAATTACCAACTTGAAAATGTTTTGAATCTATAAAGTTTATACATTCCTTTTATTTCACTTACCAGAATCTACTGTAATAGTTTGTTGATTATTTATTTACAAGATCTTGCTGGGTAGCACAGACTAGCCTAGAACTCACTATGTAGATCAGATCAGGGTGGCCTTGGACTTGGAGGCAGAGGCAAGATGATAATTCCAAGTGCTGAGATTACTGGCATGAGCCTGCTTTGTAATAATTAAACAATTGTGTTACTCTTTGTGTCTAAGTAGCGGGTATGTATTGGATACTCCAGTATTGAATACATGAACTCAGCTTACGGGTGCCAGAGCCTGGGTGGGCTCTCATGCTTAATTCACTGTGCCTTCCCATTGACTAAGTCTGACTAAGTCTGTCCAGTTTCTTAATGAAAGCTATATATATTAAGGTACAGTACTTCTAATATATAGGTACCCAGTAACACAGTTTTGGTTGTTTTTCAAGGAAACAGGAGCTAATGAATATTGAAATGTGATAGTTTAGAGATCAGCACAAGAAAAAAAGTTGCTGTGACTAAAGTTAATAAGCCCTCATTTATATTCAACTTTTTTAAAATTGTTTTTATTGTTCTAACTTTGTTCCATTTGAAATTTGTGGTTGAAAGTGAAAATGGAAGGAAAATATATAGAAAAATCAGAAGAGAATTGTGGAAAGAATAATGAGAGAAGGTGAGGTGTAGAATTAAAACACATAGTTATATGGGTTCTATGAGAATCAAGAATAATAAGTTGGGATTGACAAGTATGAGGAGCATAGGATAGCTCCAAGGTACATACGTGATCTTAGTGATTATCTTGGGGCATATATATTTTGATTATTTTTCAGACCTTAGAAACCAAACTCTGCTTCTTGTTTCAGTCCAGCATTAATTCTTTATATTTAAATTTTCATAGTTTTCCTTTTACTAAACTTTTAAATTGTCTCTGCTTAATGAAAATTGCCCTTTTTTTGTTTGTTTGAATTTTACTTTTGTAGTTTAAAACAGGATCCTGCTTTGTAGTTCAGACTGGCTTCAAATTCTAGGTCCTCCTGCTTCATCCTCTTAAATGTTTGTTTACAAATGCCTGACATCAGATTAATTTGTTTAATTACATAAACATTAAGCATCACAAGTAAAAGGAATTATATGACTTACTCATGTAACTATCATCCAGCTTCAGTAATTGTTAGCAAATGGTCAGTCTTGTCAAATTTCTACTCTCTACCCTATTTTAAGCAAGTCTTATTTGTTTGTTTGTTTGTTTGTTTTTTGAGACAAGGTTTCTCTGTGTAGCTTTGGCACCTGTCCTGGATCTCACTCTGTAGACCAGTGACCTCGAACTCACAGAGATCTTCCTGCCCCTGCCTCCCAAATGCTGGAATTAAAGGGCTGGGCCACCACAGCCCAGCTTTTTTTGTTTGTTTGTTTATTTTGTTCTTTTTTTTTTTTTTTTTTTCCAGAGCTGAAGACCGAACCCATGGCCTTGCGCTTGCTAGGCAAGTGCTCTGTTCTTTTGTTTTTTGAGACAGAGTCTCTCTTTATAACCCTGGCTGGCCTGTAACTCTGTAGACTAAGCTGGCCTTGAACTCACAGAGGTCCACCTGCCTCTGCCTCCCTATGCTGGGATTAAAGGCGTGAACAACCACATCTGGGTCAAGTAAGTCTAATATCAGTTCTAGCAACTCAGTTCAAATTTTTTTCTAAAATATTTAGGTAGAAAATTGCTTATATAAAATTATTAGTAACTATTACTAATAAATGTTTATTTATTAATAATAATTTCTTAATAGCCATTCAGACAGTATTGAAATTCTCCCTCTACCACATATGCAGCTAATCAGTTGTTTGAAGTCAGGATCCAAATAAGATTTGTAACTGGAGCCGTTTGTAATTGCTTGATATGTCCCGTCCCCCCTCCCCCCCCCCAGACAGGGATTTTCTGTGTAGTTTTCATGCCTGTCCTGGCTCTCGCTCTGTAGACCAGGCTGGCCTAGAACTCAGAGATCTGCCTGGCTCTGCCTCCCGAGTACTGGGATTAAAGCCGTGTGCCACCACCGCCCCCGCTAGGAACACTTTCTTATCCATTAAATAATAGGTAAGTAATGCCTTGCCTCATCAGCATTTGAATCTGTGCATTTTGATGTAACTTCAGATACGTACTTAGTGGGTAAAATTGTTTGCTGTCAAGCCTGACAACCCATTTGGTCCCCAGAACTCACATGTTAGAGAGAACTCACTTCCCCAAGTTGTCCTCAGATCTCCACTCAGACAGCATGACACCTACATACTCACATCTCCAAATGAATAAAAATGTGTCTTAAAATTACTCAGGAACTGCTAGATCTTAATTTAGGAATTTTGAGAGAAAGATAGGAGTGTACAACTAATGTTTGTAATACAGTGTTTTCAGGAGTTACCCATATCTTAGTAAAAGCTTAATAAAAGAACACCTATCTGATTAAAAGCATGTTGTTTGCTAACCTAGTGTTGCATGCCAGGAGTTATAGTAGGAATTGATCTTCACATCATATTCTTGAGGGTTTTTAAATTTTATTTCTGTATATGAATGTTTTGCCTGAGTGTGCACCATGTGTTTGCAGTGCCTGAGTTTACAGGGCCCAGAAGAAGGCACTGGATCTCCTGGAATTGGAGGTACTGACAGTTGTGAGGCACCATGTAGATGCTGGGAACTGAACCTGGGTCCTCTACAAGAACAGCAAGGGCTCCTACTTGCTGAGCCATCTTTTTTTTTTTTTTTTTTTTTTTTTAAATTTCCATTTCAGATTACACTCTGCTTTCTTAGTGTCATGTTGTTAGTAACAGCAGAATCAGAATGAAAACACTGAATTTATGGTCAAAGTTTTTTGTTTGTTTTGATAGGGTCTTAAGTTTTTAGACATTTTTCTGTGCTGCCTCTCTAAAGTTAGTTGATAGTATTAAGTTTTACTTATGGGAGTGAACCAATTTTGTATGAAATCATTCATTGGCATTCCTCCTAGCCTGGGTGGGTATGTTTCAATCAGTGGAAATTTCCCCAGAGATTAGATTATTACGGATTTTGTAGTTGGCTGACTAACAGTCAGCAGTTAGGGAGAGTACATGATGTAGAAAAAGAAGGGCCAAATAAAGATTTGCAGCTGGTATTCTTTATTGTATTTTCCTGCCTCTTATTTTATTCGTTTGTAATCTTTTTCACCTAGGATACAACTAAGAAGTTATATAGTTCTATGATGGACATAAGATGTTGGATCATTAATTTTGAGTGAATTTAAACTCTTGAGTGACATGAAAATGAATTGTTTCTCTTCTCTCTCACTCACTATTTGACAATAAATTTTGTACATTGTGCTCCTTTATCTCTAAATACTTAGCTGTGTATCATAGGGATAAGATGTTTTATAGTACAGTTCCAATGTCCGTAAATTTAACTGATAACATTCTTTAGTCTGTAATATGGTTTGTTGCTTCACCCATTAGTATTCTTTGCAGATTTTTTTCCTCCCTAAAGTATAGGATTGGTCTAGGGCTAGATACTGTGTGTAATTGTCATGTCTCTTTTACACTTGCTTAATCTGGAATGTTTTCATAGACCATTTCTCATTTTGGATTGGTCTGGTGTTCTTGATTAAACATAGTGATGACACAAACCAGAGTTTCCCCCTCCCTCTACTCCTCCCATTCCCTCCCACCACCTCCTTATACCTCCCTCCCCCAATCCACTCCTCCTCCCTCTCCATTCAGATGGGGTAAGGTCTCCCTTTGGGATCAGTAAAGCATTAGATACATATTCTTGCTTTAATACATATTGTAATCTACTTTAGGGAGATGGAAACAACTTTGGCCCCTATCCTACATGAGAGAAGCATATAACCACAAGGTTGGACAAGGGTGCAGTTGCATCTCAGAAGCAACTGGAGCTGGGCATCCAAACCTTAAGTGTTGTTTACCCTTTGCTACTACTTCCCTGTATCGTGGAGGCTTTTGTCTTGTTTTAGTGCTTGTGCTTTCTCAGCAGCATTTGAGTTTTATAAACATTCACCTCTTTTCATTTGACCAAGTAATCCCAAAGATGATTTCTTTATTCCAGCTTGGATCAGATCAGGTAGTTTTTCTTGAGCTAATCCACTCATTTGTCTGTCTGTCTGTCTGTCTCTCTCTCTCTCTCTCTCTCTGTATGTGTGTGTGTGTGTAGATCAGAGAACAGCCTTGTTGTTGTTCTTCAGTTGCTGCTGCCTTTGTGTATCCTGTTTTATCACTCTGCACCTTATTCCTAGAATTCCATTGATGCTGTTGTCTCTATCCCCTTGCAGCACTGAGATGCCCCACTTTTGTGTAAGTGTGGGGGATTTGAACTCAGGTGTTTGTTCAGTGTAATAATCCCTCTTAACATGGTTGAGTCATCTCCCCAGCCCAATATTTTATTTTTTGGAGACCTTGTCTTACTGATTGGCCAATGAGTCCCCAAAGATTTGCTTGTTTGTCTCCCCGGTGCATGACTACACCTAGCTTTGAGAATCAAGTCCATGTCCTTGTACTTACTGATCCATCATCTTCTCAGCCCTAATATACTATGTTTATTAAAGATGGCAAGGTAGATGAGACTATCTGCCTGTGTTCAGGAGAGTATCTTTTATAGTCAAATCAATGCTATGCTGTGGAGAGGCATTTATTTATGTAGAATACATATTCCTGAAAATAAAGTTATCTGATTATTTTACTTATTTTTTCAAAAAGCTATTTTCCTGGGAATAACTATTAGATTACTGCTATTTGGGGTTTTTAATATGTGATTTTACAGTGATTTGTCCCTAGCATTCCATGATAGCAATTGATCTTTGGTTTAAAATCTTCACACACACAAACACACACAGAAAAGGCAATCAGATCCTCTGAAGGTGGAGTTATAGGTGTTTGTGAGCTGCCTCACATGGGTGCTGGGAACCAAACCTGGGTCCTTAAGAGCAGCAAGTGCTCTTAACTGCTGAGCCATCTCTCCAGCATGCATTTTGGTTTTTCTCTGAGGCCATGATACCATCTGTCTTTTCAAGTAGCAGGAAAGTCAGTGCTACTTTTAATGATGTCAAGTAGTGCTTCTGATTGTGTTTGCTTGACCATTTCCTTAAAAGTGACACCTTTTGGCAGTTTGGCATCTAACATGATATTTACCTAAACCACACTTGTGACACTTAAATTGACTGTGCCTCTTTTGTGAGACACAACAGAATGGAACTAATGACAGGATCGAGTTGGCTCACTGGATCTGTCTGGATGGTAGAAGAGACCAACAGGGGGAAGAAAGCACAGAATGCATGTTATTTTTGTGATTAAACAATTGGACTGTTGTATTAACTGACTATTGTCATAGCTGTGTTCCTAAGTGCCGAAGTGAATCGATTTATTTTGTAATTGTGTTCTAACAGAACAGCATAAAGATAGGGGGAATAGACTTAGAAAAAGAATGTTAAAATAGTATTTTCCTTTTGTGATGAGTTCATAGAAAACTTTTCTTTGGGTGTTGTTTAGGGTATTTTTTCTTTTTTCTTGCTTTTGGTGAAAGGTAAAGAACATTTTTTTAATAATTAGAAAAAAGCTATATGTGGTTGATATATTGTGCACCCCAATAAACTTATCTAGGGATCAGAGATCAGAACAGCCACTATATTAAACATAGAGGTTAGGCAGTGGTAGCACACGCCTTTAATCCTAGCATTCTGGAGGCAGAGATCGGTCTGGATCTCTGTGAGTTCAAAGCAACACTTGGAAACAGCCAGGCATGGTGGCACACGCCTTTAATCCCAGGAAGTGATGGCAGGAAGCAGAAAGGTATATAAGGCGTGAGGACCAGGAACTAGGCAGGATAAGCTTTTAGGCTTTGAGCAGCAGTTCAGTTGAGATCCATTCAGATGAGGACACAGGCTTCTAGTTTGAGGAAACGAGACCAGCTGAGGAATTGGGCGAGGTGAGGTGGCTGTGGCTTGTTCTGTTTCTCTGATCATTTAGCGTTCACCCTAGTACCTGGCTCCGGGTTTGTTTTTATTAATAAGACCGTTTAAGATTCATGCTACAGCTATAAAATAAATTTATGTATTTGAGATACAGCATGAAAAGAACAGTGAAGGGGGGGGGGGTAATGTAGGTTCTGTTGATATGGTTACTTCCTAGCCGTGTTCTAAGGCTTAATCTGTAAACTGATGTCCTTTGCTTTCAGTGATTTTTGTTTATCTCAGGTAAGATGAGTATTAAACAACATTGTAGAACATGATATTCTATAAAGTCTCAAGTGTAAGGTTTTAAAAAATTAATGTATTAATATGTATGTGTGTATATATGTGGACACACATGTGTCACATTATACAGGTGGAGGATAGAAGTCAGCTTTGTAGAGTTAGTTTTCTCTACTTCCACCGTTATGTGGATTCTGAGGATCAAACTCAGGTAACCAGGTTTGTGTGACAAACACCTTTACACACTGACCGATCTCACTGGGGTTTGATATAAATTTTTTCATAATCAATTCAATGGAACCATCATGATCTGGCTGGCTAACTTTTGATGATTGGTCTAGATTCTAAGAAATTTTAGATTTATTGATATTTAAAAAGAAAATAAGGTCCCCTTCCTTCTGAAAGATATCATTAAAATAATAGGCAGTTCTTGATTTTCCATGGAAGTGGACATTTTGGAAATAATTCATGGGATCTAATGGCAGTATCTTTTTAATCTGTCAAGCTATTCATACTTGTGCCAAGAAACCAATTTCTGCTATTGGTTTCTTCTTCTCCACCTCCTCCTCTTCCTCCTCCTTCTTTCCTTCCTTCCTTCCTTCTTCCTTCTTCCTTCTTCCTTTGTTCTCTTCTTCTTTTGTGTATATGTTTGTGGGCGGGTGTTCCACAAGGTCTGTGTGGAGGTCAGAGGATAACATTCAAGAGTTGCGCTCTCCTTCCACCCTGTAGGTTCCAAGGATTAAACTTAAGTTGTGAGGCTTGGCAGCAAGTGCCTTAATCACTGAGCTTTCTCACTGACATTGTTACTAGTTTCTAAAATAATTTTGTTTTATGATTGATTATACTGAAGTTTTGTTTCACAGTAATATGTTTCTGTTTTTAAAGGACAGTGAAAAGAATTTAAGAATGCTTTTCATCAAAATAAAACAATTCAAACGATTTACCATGTAATATTCTGTTATGAAAAGTATTAAATAGAGATTAAAATGTCAATTGAAAGCATCAAATAGACTGAGAATACTCGGTAGCTGGTTGTGGCAGCTCTTAACTAGCGTGCTTGAGGCTCTGGATGTTTGTCCCTAGAATAACTTCAGAATTATACTTTGTTGACTGGAGAGGTGGCTTAGTGGTTAAGGGCACTTGTTGCTCTTAAGAGGTCTTGAAGAATACGGCTGGTATCTGTGTTCTATAACTGTATCATATCACTGTAAGGCCAGGGTGCTAGGTACTTTAGAGAATACATAGGGTTTTCCTCTTAGAGAACTCAGGTGTAGTTCTCTTCACCTTAAAATTGTTCATAGTTCCGTACAGTAATTAGATGGCTGATAAATCTGTACCATTTGTGTTTTACTTGGGGGAAGAAACAGTAGTTGAAAGAATTAGTGTTTCTCATGTAAGAGCAGTCTTCATCAACTGGAGAAAATGACGTAGGAAGAGTTAGAATAGAGGCTGGGGAGATGACTCAGTCAGCAAAGTGCTTGTAGAGGAAGCATGAGGACCTGAGCCCGATCCACAGCACCCAGGTACAGCAGTATACATTTATAAAATCCAGAGCTAGGGAGGCAGAAACAGGAGGATTCCTGTGGCTCACTGGCAAAGCCACAATGGTTAGTTCCAGGTTCAATGAGAGATCTTTCTTGAAAAATAAGGTTGCAGGGTCTGTCATCCCAGCACTCATGAGACTGAACACAGGTCTCTTAAGTTTGAGGCCAGCCAGAGCTACACAGTGAGTCCCTGCCTCAAAGAAGATTGAGTTAGATGGAGAATGATTGAGGACAACCTCCATACACACATGAACATACACACACATGCCACCCTCAAAAAAATTGAAAACTGCTTACCCGAGCAGTGCTTATTTTTTAAGGAGCACAAACAACGTTGTTCTTAGAAGTGAGTCTACTATGACAAAGGTAAGCTAGTTTAATGATTTGAGGTTTCTGGAGTTTGTTACAAATAGCATTTTAAAAATAGTGAATTTAGATTTGCTGTTGGTAAATTCATAGCCTGAGCAATTTTTATTTTTGTGTTTCATTCTAACTTGAACTCTGAGGGCTTGGGAGATAATCTCAATAGGTAAAGCACTTCCTACACAAGCATGAAGATCTCAGTTCAGATCTCCAGAACTCATGGAAAGCTGGGTGTGGTATCCAGCTTCTGTAATCTCAGAATTCTTATAGGGAGGTGGGAAGGAGAGACAGTATTATCCCCAGAAGGTCTTGGGCCAGCCAGCCTGCCATATGCAACAGTTAACAGCAAGAGACCCTGTCTCAAACAAGGTAGAAGGCAAAGACCAACAACTAAGATTGTCCTCTGACTTCCACATATGTGATGTGGCGGGCACATTCCCACACTCATCCACACAAACATATGCATAGATTGGTGCATACAGAGCTTTAAAAAACTAATTTTTAAAATTTCATTAATTAAATTACATTAATGATGACTTTGAATGTGATCTTTTAAATACTTGAACAAACATTTGAGGTTCTTCTGAATAGGGTTTTATATACTTGGGAGAAAAGTCTTTCAGTGAACATAGAGCTTCACTTGATGCTGCATTTCTGGGAAGAGCATGCATTTTATTAGCACAAAACACAAACTAGAGATACCAAAAGTGGTTCAAGAAATAACAAAGGATGTTGAGACTCACTTGATCTTAGTGGTCAAGGAAAATTTGATGGAAGCTGATCATGCAGAATATATATAAAATCAAATAAGTTCACCATCTGGGACGAGTAGGTTGCTTTAATGGGAAGAGAAAGGTACCAAGGCCTAGCTGGAATAAATGCCTGGTAAATTATAAAGATAGAGATTGGCTAGATTATTGGACATTATACATACAAAAGTTAAAATGGATGGGATCCTTCTAGGTGTTTGAGCAGGAATAATGTGGTAAAAATGTTCTTTTACAAAAGTTAAAGAAATGGAGTGTGAGGGTGATTTAGCTCAGTGGTGGAGCGCTTATTAAGTCTCAGCCCTGGGGGGGAAAAATGTTGACAATTTGCAAAATGGTTGGATTTGAAGAGAGAGAACGTTAACCAAATAAATAATAAGAGTTTTACCCAAATATATTTTCATCTTACTAACAAGCATAAATAAAGCATGAGGACTTGCGTTTAATTCCCAGAACCTAATAAAACTATCGGGCCTGGAGAGGTGTTTGAGGTTTTCCCAGCATTCATGTGGCACAGCTCACAAACACCTATAATTAATTCAGGGGGATCAGATGCCTCTAGTTTCCTCAGGCACTCATACTTATATATATGTAATTAAACACATGAATATATTTAAAGATAAATGAAAGTAAATCTTTAACTATATGGGATAACTATATGGGAGAGGGAAGTCACCCACTGTGGCTGCTGACCGTGGTTCTGAGTGATAGCTGAAGTACAGGGCTTCTTCTCCCTGAAGTTGGTTAGACTGGGTAGTGTAGCAATGTGAGGACTTGGTCAGTAACCACTTTTAGCAAATTTAATGTCTGAGACCTGCAGAATAGTGTTATTCACATCTGTTAGTAGTTGTGAGCATGGATTGTGGGGCTAAATTAAATCTGAATTTGATTTGAATGCAAATCCATATAATCCATATAATCTGTGTTACTTAGTCTCTCAGTGTAAAACTGCATATCTCTGGGAGTTGTGAGAACTAAATGAGTAAATCCATGTAAAGTGCTTAGAACAGTAACTAACACATAGACATTGTCTATAAAGTTAATCATTGTTACCTATGTATTTTTCTGTATTCTCAACAATGGAAAGATCAGAGCAACTGAGTTTGTTACATATTATATTGTATGTTATAAAGAGTTCCATACCATTGCACCTCCTTTGTTAGACTTTATAATTAGATTCTTGGTGACACAATTTTACTTTACCAGAAACAACTGTTTAATAATAAGTATAGTTTAATTGCCATGTGGAATTTAGTAGACGTGAAGACTAATTCCAAGGAAGAATGTGTCTTACAAAAATGGGTCTAAATAAAACTCTAAAGTTACAGTTCTTTCATTGTTCTTATGTCTAATCACACACATACTGAGTGTGTGTGCATTTCTAAGAATTTTAATGCCTTCATCTTTTTTTTTCCAGTATAAAACCACAAAATAAATCCTCAGTTTTTTTCAAGATTATGTAAAAGGACTTGTGAGTTACATCTCAGCACCTAGGACAGCACCCAGAACTGCACATCATGCACAGCACATACCTCTGGCTTGAGGTTTGGGGTTTGTGTTCTGGATTCGGAAAAGAAGAGAAAGTTTTAGGGGACATTTTAAACTTTGTAAGCCCTTATTCTTAAAGTATATGCAATGCAAAGTGGTATCATGACTTTATTTCAAAATGTTTTACTCTGGCTGTAGAACCCACTTCATGAAGTAGTTTGAGTTAAAATGATCTAATATTTGTGTTTTAACTTTCAGCTTTGTGTTATTCTTGGAAAATTTCGCACCACTTGTGAATTCCTTGAGCCTGGGCATTGCAAACCCACTTCTGTTGGGCCCATCTCCTTTGCACTTTGCTCAGATTAAGACTCAGTTGGCGCTTCAGCAGCTGAATGCCGTTGCCTCACATGGTTCAACACCACCTTATACTTTATTAAATCAGGCATTCTTGAAAGTAGCCATGTCGAGACCCAGGTTTAATCCTCGAGGGACCTTTCCACTTCAAAGGCCGAGAGCACCTAATCCTCCTGGGATGAGGCCTCCAGGACCATTTATAAGGCCTGGATCTATGGGTCTTCCAAGATTTTACCCAGCAGGGAGAGCCCGTGGAATTCCACACAGATTTCCTGGCCATGAATCTTATCAGAACGTGGGACCACAGAGAATGAATGTTCAGGTAACTCAACACCGAACTGATCCAAGATTAACCAAAGAAAAAATGGATTTTCCTGAAGGACAACAAAAGAAGGGGAAACCTCATGGTAGTCGGTGGGATGATGAGCCTCATATAACTCCACCAGTGGAAGTGAAACAGAGTTCTGTAACCCAGGTTACAGAGCAGAGTCCTAAAGTACAGAGCCGTTATACAAAGGAGAGTGCCTCAAGTATCTTAGCAAGTTTTGGATTATCAAATGAAGACCTAGAAGAACTTAGTCGCTATCCCGATGAACAGCTAACTCCTGAAAATATGCCATTAATATTGAGGGATATAAGAATGCGAAAAATGGGGCGCCGATTACCTAATTTACCTTCTCACAGCAGAAATAAGGAAACACTTGGTAAAGAAGCAGTTTCAAGTAATGTGATTGATTATGGGCATGCAAGCAAATATGGCTATACAGAAGATCCACTTGAAGTACGTATTTATGATCCTGAAATCCCAACTGATGAGGTCAAGAATGAATTTCGGTCGCAGCAGAACATTTCTGCAACTGTTCCCTCTTCAAATGTGATATGTAATTCTGTATTTCCTGTTGAAGATGTGTTTCGTCAGATGGACTACCCTGGTGAGTCCTCCAGTCAGTCTTTTTTCCCAGTTGAGAGTGGAACCAAGCTGTCAGGCATACACATTTCAGGACAGTCAGTCCTTGAACCTGTAAAATCCGTCAGTCAGTCTACTAGCCAAACAGTTAGTCAGACAATGAGCCAGTCTCTTATTCCTCCATCTGTGACCCAGCCATCCTTTTCATCTGAATTAATTTCAGCTTTAAACCAGCAAGAGCGGATCCCACATAAGCCTGTGATCAGTTCAGCTGATGCACATGTTGGACCTAGAGGAACTAAAAAGAGTTACCAATCAGAAACTGACTTGCCCATTCGGTCTCCCTTTGGGATTGTGAAAGCTTCATGGCTACCAAAGTTTACACAAGCTGGTACCCAGAAAATGAAGAGACTGCCTACCCCTTCTATGATGAATGATTATTATGCAGCGTCTCCAAGAATATTTCCACATTTGTGTTCTCTGTGTAACGTAGAATGTAGTCATTTGAAGGTGAGTGTTTTTAAGATTGCTGTACAATGATGCTCAGCGCCCACGTTTTCTCTAAATTCTGTTATGTATGCTGCTGTTAACAAAGCATTAAGTCAGTGACCAATTAATTTTGATTGCAACCTTGGCACCTACTTGTAATCGTAAGTAACCTAAGTACTGAAATGAATGGCTTTCTGCATTTGTGTTACTTGGCATACTATATAGTGTGCCATTATTTTGAACTTTTAGTTATCCGACTTACATGATCAAATTTATATAATAAATTGTATACTCATAACAATGCTACATGAGAAAGTATGTTTAAGATTTATTAGAATAAAAATATAAAACTCATTTGTAATATACACTTTCAAAGGACAGTATATTTTAGCCTTGTGTATATCTGTTCTAAGCTAAAGACCTTAATGTTGCTTTAAGTGTTTCTGATTTTTGTATGGACCAGTAATTTTTCTTGAGAAGGCACTGTTAAAATTATTTCATAGCAGAATGATTCAGGATGTAGTGATGATTGTGGAACCAGCCATGAGCTCAGAAAAAAGAGTAAAATGCTGGAAATTCAGAGAACAAAGTCCAAAATATATGCTTAAGGTACCTTTGTGGTTAGTATAGTCAGAAGGAAAATTTTGCATAGGTGCTGAAGAATAGTATTATGTAGTATATGCTGTTTGATAGTAACCACTGGCAAATCTGAATCACTCCCCCTTTTTTTACATACATGTTCTTCTGTTTACTAATGCAGTTTATACATATAGATGGTAGTGAGAAGGGAATGCACTTTAAAAAGCTTTAATTTAAAGCTTTAGCCTTGAATTGGCTGGGGGGCTTGAAGAGGCTTGCTTACTTATGTGTAGGTTTTCATTCTCTTGCTATTTTTTTCTCCTGCAAATATTTCCATTTTATTGTTTCTGTATTCATTTATCAGGGTTTGGTCAATAATCTAAAACCTGAATTGAATGCTCTTGTCTTCAAGTTAACTCTAGCAAAAGAAAGCATCGTTCTGGGCTAGAAGAAAGTGTAGTTCAGTGGTAAAGCACATGTTTAGCACATACCAGGCCCTGGTTTCAATAAGAAAGCAGCAATCTACACAAAGACAAATATGCTGGATTTTAATACAGCAGTAGTTGCCTTATTCCACCAAAGGGGATAGAGTTGTTTGTCACTCAGAAAAATCTCAGAGTAATTCATTCATAGCACTTTGTAATCTGTAAATAGCCCTAGACTATTGGGTGCTCTTTGTTATTGTAACTGGGCATACTACTAACATTTCCATTTATTTTGAACTTTTTTCTTTGGTTTTTCGAGACAGGGTTTCTCTGTGTAGCTTTGGAGCCTGTCCTGGAACTCGAGCTGTAGACCAGGCTGGCCTTGAACTCACAGAGATCCTCCTGCCTCTGCCTCCCAGTGCTGGGATTAAAGGTGTGTGCCACCACCACCCAGCTTATTTTGAACTTTTAATAATGAGTTGTAGAAAATATATCTTAACTTATGATGTTTTTATTTTGTATTGTAGAAAAGATATCCATTTTGTATTTATTGATTTAGTTTTGTATGTGATTCTACAGTAGATGCTGGGGCAGAAATAAAGAACTATATAAAATTTGTTTTGTAAAGCAGTTTATACAGTCTCATCAAGAAAATGTACCCGAGGATGTTTTAAAAGTTAGAAACAAGCAGAAGTCCCAGCACTAGGGAGGCAGAGGTAGGTGGATCTCTGAGTTTGAGGCCAGCCTAGTCTACAGGTTGAGTTCCAGGATAGCTATGACTATATTGAGAAACTCTGTCTCAAAATGATATTCATGACATTGGGGAAAGATATTTAGTATTTCTATGTTGATTTCAGATTTGTAGCAGTCAGGCCAGCATTACAATGCCTGTAGATTGTCTAGCAGTTGGTTTGAGAAGGCTTTTACAGTCTAGTTAGATAAGGCCTATGGAGTGACAGTTATCAGATGCTCTGTTTGTTTGGAAAAGAGTGTTTTGGAAGAGAAGTCTTTGTGGAGTAGTTTGAAGACATTTTTGAATGATGAGAAAGGTTTAATATGCCTTTCTAAAGAAGAAAAATGGCATTCCAGATGGGAACAGCAACATGTAGAGAGGCAAAGGTTCTTAGAGAAGCCTTATGGTAGGGGGCAGTGAAGAACATACTAGAAATAAATAAATATGCAAGGCATTGAAAAGCTATTGTCAATTTAGATTTGAGGTGGAAGACATTGAGGAGCTAATTAAATTTTTTGGTATGTGAAGCGACACATTGAAAGTGTTTTAGGGAGATTTAAATATAGATAAATAGGAGAAAGGAAGATTGGTTAGGCCACTTAACTGGAAGCTTCCATAGTCATTCAAGTGTAATGGGGAGAAACCTGGGTTAATAAGGTAAAATAAAATTTTGAGAGCAGAGAAAAATCATTTAGTCATTCATTAAAACAGCACTCTTTTTTGGACTGTGGAGATGGTCCAGTAAATAAAAGCACTTGCCACATAAGTGTGAGGACCTGAGTTCAAATCCCCAGGATCAAAGCCTGTCAAAGCCTGACAGTCGAATGGCATGAGCATCTGCAGCAATCCTAGCAGTCCTATTGGGAGATGGGTAAAATAGAAACCAGAAAATCTCTAGAAGCTTACAGCCCAGCTAGCCTGTATATACAGTGAGAAAATAACAGAGAACCTGTCTCAAAATAGAAGGTGATGACTGACCTCCAAGATTGTCCTCTGACATCCACAAGTTTGTATGGCCGCTGAGTTAACATTCAATGTGCATATATGCACATGCTTTGCGAATATATATATATATATATATATATGTATATGTATATATGTGTGTGTATATATACGTATATATATGTGTGTGTGTACACACACACACACACACATATATCTATATATATTTCCCTGCTTCCAGTCTTAACAGTCAGGGTAACAGATTGGGGCTCAGCTAATTAAAGAATTCATCACTGCTTGATGGACAATGATGGCATGTGAATGTGGATTTAGATGTACACGTTGCCTCTTGTTTCAGTGATATATTTTATTGCTTTGTGTATATGTGTATATTTGTGATATTAGAAATATGTAGCCAGTACTTGTGATTTCTAATTTCAGGCTTTTTCCTACTAAGTAAATCCTACAACATCTTTGCTTTCTACATTTGAGTCTTTAAAACTATAGCCTGAGGTATACTTTGAGAATGCAGTGATAGAATGTAAGATGTGCTTCCTCACAAACTGGGGTTCAGGATTTAAAGAGATTTGACTTTATTTTCTATGTCCTTCTGATTGAAATAACTTGATTCAAGTAAATCCCCCAACTTATCTACTCATTTATATATTTTGTGTGTTTGTGAGTGTGGGTACACATGTGTCCACAATGAGTTTGTCTAGGTCAGAATATTGTGAGAATCAGGCTTTTTCCTTCCATCATGTGGGTCCAGGTATGGATTGAACTCTGGTCATTGGGCAACAAACATTTTTTTTTTTTTTTTTTGAAGTCAGTCAGAAAATAAAGAGCAAGCTTTGATAGGAGTTGGTGTTTTCATAGCTTGATTCAGAGCCAGCCCAAATCTAGTTCTTGGAGCATCTTTGCTTCTTAGGTAATTATTTTTCCTATCCAGTATCTAGAAATTGGGGTTGCATAGGTACATTTACTGAGCTAGTGTATCAAGAAGGATGCCTATTGAAAGACAGTGTGCATGTGTGAGTTGAATTAGAAAAAGTAAGCAGGGCATTGACCACCTTCAGCTTATATAGGTATTACAAAGAAGCATATCCATGACTATCATTTCTTTGTATGTGTTTCAAGAAAAGATGAAAATCAGATTTGGGGGTGCAATCTGGATTTATAAATATAAATGTTGGCAACTTACTCAAATAAAACATTTTATGGTGCAAATAAATCATGCTAATTTCCTGCCTGCCAGTGTGTCTGTTTGGTAAAAACAATACCTAATTTATATCAAAGACATGGGTTGAGCACTACTACAGACTCTTGATTGCTGATTTCTTTTGGCTTTTTATTTGTAGCACTAAGGCTATGCAGGCATTTTGTTTTTACAGTTTAATGAAAACCTTTAGTCTGTCAAAACTTACATGCACAGTGTTGGAAGTAGCTTGACTTTCAGGTCTTGCCAAGGTAGAATTCAGAATTAATGTCAACTGTAGTTTAACTGTGGAAGCTTTGTTTTTAGGGGTGATTTAAATTAAAATGTTTTAAAAGTGGAAACAAAAGTTTTTCTCAGAAGTTTTAAAATACAGAGCTATTTAGTAAGGGTTGATTTTTTTTTTTTTTTCCTTTCTACTTTTTTCCTCTCCAAATGCTGGAGGAACAATAAAACACTGAGTAATAGACTTGTATCGCCTTGAAGACTATTATGTTAAAAACTGTATTATCTGTTCTTCCTTCCCCTCTTCTAATCAAATATATCTTCTAGGAGGTATATTTATTGTTATAGATTGTAATTTTATAGGACATTTATTTGTAAACAAAGTGTATAGGAAAGCATTTTGTTAATTGTAAAGCTGTATGTGTAAGGGATACTATGTCTTTGAAATTGTGTTACTTTCCCTTAAATTTTGAAAATAAATTAGATTTGATCAGTGACAGTTTTTACTATTTTACTAATCTTTTTCCCAATATAGTGAGTGTCTTGTTTGGAATGCCACTAGCTTTTGAGGTCATATGTTTTGGTGGTCAGTGTCATTTGCTTGACCTTCAGAGGAGTAAGTCATCAAGATGCTGTCTTTTGAAGGCACCATCTCAGAGATACTACTTGATAGAATTTTTGGTGTTCTTTGAAATGTTGCTTATATTTGAGATGTTATTTTCAAATTTATGCTTTTCTTCAAGTCTAAATATATGTATGCATTTCAAAATGAATGTTCATGGCTATAATTAAAAAAATTTTGTACTTAAATATCATTTCAATGGGATTAACATGATGTGGGGTTAAATGTATTTGCTCGGAGGACTTTAATTTTTATTGGTGAGAATTATGTTGCATCTAAATATTATTTATAATTAGATTTGTTAAATTTTCAAATACCCTTTTGTCATTAAAAAAAACCTAATTCATTAGTCAGCATGAGGATTGTTTTAATTTCAGCCTTCTCTTTTTTTACGATAGGACTGGATTCAGCATCAAAATACTTCCACCCATATTGAGAGCTGTCGGCAATTACGTCAACAGTAAGAACATTTTCTTCCCTTTTTTTTTTATAGGCAGCAGAGTTAGAAAATAGCTAATGATCACATATAACTATTAAGTATTTTTATTGTGATAATTTGTTAAAAATACTTTTTAAAGCAATTGCTTATTTAAAATAATAATCCTAGAGAGGTATGTTTAATTTTCCAAAAGGAGAGCACTGTGTGATCCTTCTCTGTTTCCTTCCTACTTAATCCCCAATAGGTAATTACAAAAATTTTTTGATTGATTTTCTTTGCTTATTTGCCTTTCCCAGATTGGTTGAGAACAGATATCATTCTTTTCCATTATCTCGCCCATTTTTCAAAGGTTAAATAATTAAAAACTAACACAGACCATATGCCAGTATTTAATTTCCAGTAAAAAGCTTTTTCTCTGCCTTAGAACCTGTTCTCAGAATAAAACTTAAGGGGAGAAGTTGATAGTTATTGTCCCCTCCCACCCCACCCCCTCTTTTTTTGAGACAAGGTTTCTCTGTGTAACAGCCCTGGCTGTCTTGGAACTCACTTTGTAGACCAGGCTGGCCTCAAACTCACAGAGATCCGCCTGCCTCTCTCTGCTTCTTGAGTGCTGGGATTAAAGGCAGGTGTCACCACCGCCAGCTTCTTTTTCCTTCTTTGAGGTATCTGGAAGGGTTTTTGTGATGGTCATAGAAATGGAATTTATAATCCTAACCATCTTACCCTGCCTCAAGAACAGCAGAATTTTATATCAAATAAAACCGAGTGTCAAGAATATTTTCATTTTTTGGCTTTGCTCTGACCTTAAGAAAACTCAGCTACATAGCAGATAGTTCCAATAGTTACGGACTTCAGTGATCTATAGAACTAGTATTTTCAGGAACTGTTCTGTGTTTTGTTTTGTTTGAGGTTTGTTTTTGTTTTTGGTTGGGGTCTGATGTTGCCCAGGATGGTCTTGAACTCATCCTGATCTTCTGCCTCAGCCTCTTAAAAGTTCTGGAATTATTGCCAGGCAGTGGTGGCACATACCTTTAATCCCAGCACTCAGGAGGCAGAGCCTCCTGAGTTCTAGGATTACATTCCCCAGCCCCCTTTCCCCAATAACTTGTTCAAAGACTCATTATCTTTGTCTAAACTGGTCTTATATTGGTTGTGATAGTAAGATACACTACTTTAGTGGCATGTGCCCACTACTCCTTCTTTTGAGGGTAAGAGAATGGATACATGAATCATGTAGACATAAGAGTAGAGGCTGGGATTGATCACCTCCATAGGAGGTAAATATAAGAAGGTAATTTATTGCCACAGCCTTGGCAATGCCAGTGGATGTAGGGATGATGTTCTGACCATCATGCCACAGCTTCCCAGAGGGACTGTCCACAGTCTTCTGGGTGGCAGCGATGGCATAAACTGTGGTCAAAAGTCCCTCAACAATGCCAACATGATCTTAGATAACTTTGGCCAGGGGTTTAGCAGTTGGTGGGGTAGGAGGCATTGCTGACGTCTTGGGTGAGTTGTCATCCAAGTCATACAAGTAGTTCATATCCATCACAAACATGGCATCAACTAAAGGGGCAGACCCATTTGACTCTACCCTGCAAGTGGACCTTCTCCATAGTGGTAAAGACACCAGTACTCTATAACATACTTCCCATTAATGACAAGTTTCCCAGTCTCAGCTTTGACTGTGCTGTGAAACTTGTAGTGGGTAGAGTCATCCTGGAACGTGTAGAGCATGTAGTTGAGGTCAATGAAGGGTCATTGATGGCAGCAATATCAACTTTGTCAAATTTGAAGGTAGCCCTGGTGACCAGTCATCCGGTACAGTTAAATGTTCCCTCTGACCTCTGCCATCGTGTCTTATGGACGAGACTGTCCCTGCATGAGAAGATTCAACTGTCTCTGGAATTGGGAGAGCAGCAAAGAGTCCGTTTTGTACCTTGTATCTTGCTGCTGAGATTGAAATTTGAATGTTAGTAATTTAATATAATCAATATGTCCAATTACTAATAGGTTATAGATTGGTAAGTTCGAGGATGAAGATGCAGTATTTTTTAGCCTTCTTTGATACTCCTGTTCCCACTACCTCTTTTTCTCTCTTGATTCTTTATTCTTACATTGTTTTTTCTTTTTCTGTTTAAGCGTTAGCAAGCATAAAATTCTATTCTCAGACCCCATGTTTATACATCTATCCTGTGTTACTTTCACTCATAAGGGTATAGCTATGGCTTTTTTATGTTTAATTTCTAAATACCTCAGTCTTTATCTTTCCCCATAATTCCAGATATTCATTTATAAATGTTATTGAAGCATTCCCTTATTATCCTTGCTTTAGAAATGTTCATGAGGGGGCCAGCAAGATGGTTTTGTTGGCAGTGGTGCTTGCCATGCAAGCTTGATTACCTGAACTCAGTCCCTGAAGACTAAGTAAAGGTGGAAAGGTACAAACAGAACTGACTTCTTCACAAATTGTTCTCTGACCTCCATATGTGTGCCATAGCATACACAGCTGCACACATACTCATACAATAATAATTAATTTTCTAATTGAAGAAATAAATGTTCATGAACTCCCTTTGCTTATTTTTTGTGCAAGCTTATAACTTGATTTCAGGGCCCTCCCTAGTTTGTTTCTTTCTCTAATACAGTGGTTCCCAGTCTGTGGGCCGCAATTCCTTTGGAGCTCTAATTACCCTTTCACAGGGGTGACCTAAGATCATTGGAAAACACAGATATTTACAAGTAGCAAAATTACAATTATGAAATAGCAATGAATTTTATGGTTGGGGGGGTCACTACAACATGAGGAACTGTATTAAAGGGTCTTTTTTTTATTTAAAAAAATTTTTTTTCTTTCCTTTTACATACCAACCCTTGTTTCACCTCCCTCCCCTTATCCTGCTCCCCCCCACCTACCCCCATCCCACCCCTATCCCCTCCTCATCAAGGGTAAGGCCTCCCTTGGGTAGTCAACACAGGCTGGCATACTACATTGGGGCCGAACCTAGCCCCTCCTCCTTGCATCAAGGCTGAGTAAGGCATCGCACCATAGGGAATGGGCTCTAAAAAGCCAGTTTGTGTACCTGGTCTCATTGCCAGGGGACCCACAAACACATCAAGCCACACTACTTTCACCTACATTCAGAGGGCATAGTTTGGTCCCATGCAGGCTCCCCAGCTGCCAGTCCAGAGTCCATGAGCTCCCACTAGCTTGGGTCAGCTATTTCTGTGGTTTTTCCATCATGATTCTGACACACACACCACCACCACCACCACCACCACCACCACCACCACCTCCCTCTTATAATCCTTCCTCTCTCTCTTCAACTGAACTCCAGGATCTTGGCCAAGTGCTTGGCTGTGGGTCTCTGCAGCTGCTTCCATCAGTCATTGGATGTAGGTTCTATGATGACAATTAGGGTAGACACCAATTTGAGCACAGGGGAAGGCTAGTTCAAGCACCCTCTCCACCATTTCTATGAGTCTTAGCTGGGTACAATCTTGTGAGTTACTGAGGTTTTCCTTATCTGCAGATTTCTTCTCATCCTCTTAATGGTACACTCTGTAAAGATACCTCTTTCAAAGGATCTTAACAATAGGAAGGTTGAGAACCACTGTTTTAAAGGAACCATTCTAGATTGTTTCCTTTTTATTATGCCCACCATTACTTCTGTGCTGCAGCAACCAGTGCCTGGAGTAGGACCACTTGGGGTTTACCTCCAGGTTCTTTGTTCCACCATGCTAGCTGTAATCAAGTCCAGGCCTGTTATATTTTCTTTTTCTTTTTGAGATAGATTCTCACCAAGTAGCCCTGGCCGGCCTGGAACTTAGTTTATATAAACCAAGATTGTCTTGAACCCTCAGAGATAATGTTTGCTTCTGCCTCTCCAGTGCCAAGATCATCAATACATTTTTAAAGGACTACCTAAAAAGCAATCTTTTCTTTAAATTCCTCTTTCTTACATATATTTTTCCAAGTGCTGCTGGATATAACTTAAAAGAGTATGATACAATGTTGTGTTCTGTGTGCCCCAACAGAAAGTGTGAAAATGATACATTCCCTGGAGGTTTGTTTTTAAATTATGTATATGCATATGCATCTGTATGTGGCTACATGCATATGAGTGTAGGTGCCTACAAGGCCAGAAACATCAGATCCTCCTGAAAGACTTGGAAGTGGCTGTGAGCCACCTGATATGGATGCTTCTCTTCAAGAGCAGGATGCCGCCTTAACTTTGACAAGACTTCTTTTCAGCCTTCCTCTAGAATTTTGTAAAATGGTTAAGATAGTTCTCTCTTTGTCTTCCCCTCTATGTATGGGGTGGGGGCACAATGAGGGAGTGCATGTGTGTATAGGCTTGTATTGGCCACAGGTCAAAATTAGATGTTGATCCTTAGGAGCCTTCCACATTCTTTTTTGAGACAGGATCTCTCACTGAGACATGGGGCTCATAATTAGGTTGGGCTGGCTGACTTGTGAGCACAAGGTATCTGCATATTTATCTCTACATCGAGATTACAAGCACACAGCTTGTAATGCCCAGCTTTTTACAGGAGTTTGGAGTTTGAACTCTGGTCCTCCATCTTATGCAGCAAGTTCTTTATAGACTGAGTTAGCTTCTGAGCCAGTGTTTCATGTAGACCTGTGATTCTCAACCTTTTAATGTTGCGGACCCTTTAATACAGTTCCTCGTGTTGTGGTGATCTCCAACCACAAAATTATTTTGTTGCTTCATAACTATAATTTTACTACTGTTATGAATTGTAATGTAAATCTCTGATATGTGACCCCTTTGAAAGGGTCATTCAACCTCAAAGGGGTCTCATCCCACAGGTTGAGAATCGCTAATATATGGGTACCTTTAATCCCAGCACTCTGGAGGCAGAGACAAATCTCTGAGTTTGAGGCCAGCCTGGTCTATAGAGCAAGTTCCAGGACAGCCAAGGCTTCACAGAGAAATCCTATCAAAAAAAAAAAAAAAGGAAGAAGGAGGAAAGAGAAATGCCAATATAGATTAAGATGATCTTGAACTCTATTCTTTTTCCACTTCCTAAGTGCTGGGAAACCAGGCATGAACCATGCCTAGCATCTATCTTCTCTACTCTTTGTTTATCTCTACCTAGACTAATATTTTATACCTTAAAATCTTTTGTGTTTACTATTTGACTTTTAAAAAAAGATGAGGTCTTGGTTAATGTTTTTCTGATGTATTTACTAGCGTGATACCTTGATCAGATAGTGAATTAGGTATAAAAATGTTACTCTCAAAAAATTTTCATATTTCAATTTAAAAAATTGGGGGGGGGGGCAGGGTTTTTCTGTGTAGCCCTGGCTGTCCTGGAACTCACTCCTCGAGCTTAACAGAGATCAGCCTGCCTCTGCCTCCCGAGTGCTGGGATTAAAGATGTTTCCCACCTGGCCATATTTCAACTTCTTAAATTATATAAACTTAAGTTTGAGCAGTTCTGACATTTCAGGTAAAGATTGATTATTAATTAAATGATTAATTTTATTAAATGATGTAAAATATTATTATTACTTGAACTGTCATTAATAATAGTGTTTATTTTTCAATTAGATACCCTGATTGGAACCCTGAGATTCTCCCATCCAGAAGGTAATATTTTTTAATAGTATTAATTATTACAACTTTATTTCTTTTAAAAAGTAAACAGTAAATTTTTTTAAAGTTATTTTTTGGAATTGTCTTGTTTTTATCATGTTTGATTTTGCGTTTCATTGTAGACAGAGTCCTAGCTAGCTTGGAACTCTGTATATAGACCAGGCTGGTCTTGAACTCAGAGAGATCCATCTACCTCTCAAATGCTAGGGTTAAAGACGTATGCACCACACCCTGCTATTGTGTTTATTTTTTAAACAGTTTGAAAATGCAAAAATTGATGGGTCTTTTTTATTCCAGCTTAAATGTGCTTTCTTCTATGGACTTTCATTTTCTTTAGTCTTAATATTTTGTTCTGATCCTATTGTCATTTTGTGTTTGTGGGCGCCTAATTATAAATACACAAATAACTTGAATGCTGAGAATTGTCTTATTTAGTTCTGAGTTCCTTTAGGATCTGCACACAGATGTACAGTCAGTGAAATATGTTTGGATTGCATAATCTTTCAGGGAAAATTCATTGTAAAACAGTTTATATAAATAATTTCCAGCTGGGTATTGGTAACACACGCCTTTAATCCCAGCACTTGGGAGGCAGAGGCAATAGATCTCTGTGAGTTCAAGGTCAGCTTGGTCTACAGAGCTAGTTTCAGGACAGCCAGGGCTATATGAAGAAACTCTGCCTTGAAAAACAAACAAACAAATTCCTAGTTTCTTTATATAACTTAAAATATTTGCAAAATAACTGATACAGAGAAAAATCTAGGAAGTGGATAAAAATACTCTAAGGTAAACTAGAAAGAAGAGAGTTTAAAGCAAATTGAAGGTTAATCATCTGTTCAGATTACTTTTTCTGTACTCATAAACGTAGATACACTTTTTCATTTATTGTGTGTGTGTGGTGTGTGTGTGTGTGTGTGTGTGTGTTTATATGCATATGTGTATGTGCCATGGTGTTTGTGGATGTCAGAGAACAACTTTCCAGAGTTTGTTTTCTGTAACCTTGTAGGTTCTGGGGATCAAACTCAGGCTGTCTGCTTGCAAAGCACCTCTACCCATTGAGCTGTTTTCCTACCCAGTAGAGTAGCTTGTTTTAAATAGACTACTACTGAACCAGGCAGGTATGGTTGTTCACACCTATAATCCCAACATTTAGGAGACTGCGATTGAGAATTGCCACAAGTTCAGAGTTATCCTGGGCTGCATATTGAGAGCCTGTCTCTGAAACAAAAGCAGACAAAAAAATAAATAAATAAAAGTAAAAAAATACAATGAAAGGTCTGGGGAGATTGCTCAGTGGTTATGAACACTTACTGTTCTTGTCAAGAACCATAGTTCAGTTCCATCTCTCATGAGAGGTGACTCACAATGTATAATTCCAGCTCTAAAGGATCTGATATCTCCTTGGGCACCTGGACACAGATGCACACTTGTGCACACTCACAAATCATAAGTAATAAAAATAAATGTGTTTAAAAAGCTACTTCTGTTATTTAATATAGTTTAAATCTACATTGAATTGCTGAATCTTGTTTCTGTTTTCTACTCTGTAGAAATGAGAGCAATAGGAAAGAAAATGAAACTCCAAGAAGACGTTCTCATTCTCATTCCCCCAGTCCGAGGCATTCTAGGAGATCAAGCTCAAGTCACAGATTCCGTCGATCTCGAAGTCCAGCTCGTTATACCTATAGACCGAGGAGTCGAAGTCCGAGAATTTGCCATCGTGTCATTTCTAAATACAGGTCCAGATCCAGATCCCGTTCTCCGTATAGAAGTCGAAATCTCACTAGAAGAAGCCCAAAGTCCTACCGATCAGTTAGCTCTGAAAGGACATCAAGAAGATCAGTGAGATCAGGTACACTAATGATGTTTGCAGTTTTAGAAATGAACTGTTGTATTTTATTAAATTTTAAAGTTGCTGTATGAAATCGAACTCACACTTGAGAGTTGACAAGATATATGGAAAGTTTAGTTCATCTGCATCCATTTTAAAAATCAAGGACCAAGTGAGGTGGTGGCCTTTAATCCCAGTACTTGGGAGACAGAGGCAGGTGGATCTCTGTGAGTTCAAGGCCAGCCTGGTCTACAGAGTTAAGTTCCAGAACAGCCAGGGCTACACAGAGAAACTGTCTCAAAAAACCAAAACCAAAAATAAATAAATAATAAAAACCAAGGACCTAAGATAAGCCAGGTGATACACTCCTGTAATTCTAGCAAATTGGGAAGCTAAGATGGAGGATTGAGATTTCAAAGTTATTCTCAGCTACATACAATAAGTTTGAGGCCAGTCTCATATTTTGAATAATTACCTCTTAATTATTTAATAATGGTTTAATGACCTTTCTAAAAGTAGCTCATTTGTTAAAATACATATACACACACACACACACACACACACACACACACACACACATGTATACACATAACCCATAATGAAAGAAGTCATTGTTCATGTTAAGGTAGTACCTTGAACATGTCTTTAATTATATTCAATATATTTTAAGAAATTGAATGGAAATGGAAATAAGTAAAAAGTGTAAGCTGGCTAATCTCAGTATAATTCAAAACCCTAAGTCTCCCATGGGGTTTCACAAGGTCTTTTCAGTGTTGTGTGAGGTCTTTTCCTTTTCCAAGAACATATCTGTGTTCTAGTTGATTTTCCTTGTACTTTCAACCAAAATTGTTCATCCACCATACATAATGGGTACAGAAGCAGGGATTTATAAAAAAGTAGGGATAGGTATCTTTCAAGTTCAGTGTTAACATATTTGGAAAAATGTGGAATGATACTACTCATCTCATCCTTTTGATAAGTAATTTTTATAAAAATACGATAATATACAAGTTTATTATTAAATGATTTAGCAGTTTTAAAATTCTATTTTAACTTCTGATGTGTTAAATAAAAAGAATATAACAAAAAATAAACTCTGGCTTCCTGAGTTTGTCAAGGGACTCTACAACCAAAACTTGGAGGACTATTGACCTAAGGAAAAGTCACCGAACAAAGACACTGCTGTGTATAGAGCTTGAAGAATGAGCAATTGAAGACTGAGAACTGTGTGTGTGTCCACATGTGCGCATGCATGTGTGTACCTGTGTGCAAGCATGTATATAGTATATGTGCTCCCTATTAAGTTTGAGAATGGCTCTGAAATCTTATTTATGTTACTTAGTGTCTTGAAATGGTTCTTTAACTTCCTATAAAAAAAAAAGACATTTACTAGATTATATGGTTTTATGAACATTGTCTTATAGCATAATCTCTCATTAAATAAATATTTGCTTAATAAATGCTTGAATAAATAATATACACTTAGAAATAAAATCAAAAGAAATGAGACCGCAGGACTGGGTTGTTGTAAGAATGCTACATGCTTTTTAGTTCTTTTTAATTTGTACATATGTATATGTGTATTTTTTTTAACCAGATAGAAAAAAGGCGTTAGAAGATGGAGGACAACGTTCTGTACATGAGACAGAAATTAATAAACAGAAAAGCACTGAAGCAGTTGATAAAGGACTCTTACCAGCCCAAAAGCCTAAACTTTCCAGTGGAACAAAGCCATCAGTGAAATCTGTAAGCTCTGTAAAGAGTGACTCAAATTTAGGAGAAAATGCTGCTCACAAGTCTAAGAATCTTGAAGATGACACCTTACCAGAAGGTAAACAGGTGTCTGGTAAAGGTGCTTTAGTCCAGCGGAAGGTCAGTAATTCTTTTGTGGATTAGTGCAAGTGTATCTGCATTTGTTACTATGCCAAGCAGAAAGTAAAATTGGATCATTGGAGTCACATTTCCAATAAATTTCCAATAAATTTGAAATCGATATTTGTTAATTACTTTGATGTTAGATCATTTTTTTTCTTATGAATAATAAAAAAAAGCCTAATAATTCAGTCTTGTAATTTAGGAATGCCAGGTGCTTAGAATTTGATATACCCAAAAATGTTGTATTCAGGGTAGTGACCTGCTCCTTTAGTGTAGAGAAGCAGGCTGAGGCAGTAGGCTTCTTACATACGCTATCTCAGAACAAAGCGTATGCTATGATGGTGAAGCTTTTTGTCAGATTTGGAAGCTACGTGGCTGGTGAAATGAATGTAACCAGCACTAATGAGTCTTAATTTTATCAGCTAGAAATGTGAGAATTGATAATTTTCTGTCTATACTTTCTGAATAGCAGTGTAATTTGTTTTTTAGTCTTGAATTATTTTGATTATAACCTACTTGTTACTATACCGAGGTACTGTTTTATTGTATATTTTGTTGAGTTATTGTTAAATAACATCTCCTAAACTATTATTAGAATAATTCTAATAGGTCTAATATTTGTATGGTATTGTAATATGTACTTTTGATTTTATATGTATGTATGTATATATATATATGTATGTATGTATGTATATGTATATATATATATACACACACACACACATATAGCCTCTTTCCTTTATTTTTTGGGTTGTTTGTTTGTTTGTTTTGAGACAGAGTCTCATTATGTAGCTCTGACTGTTTTGGAACTCACCATGTAGACCAGGCTGTTCTGGAACTCACAGAGATCTGCCTGCCTCTGCCTCCTGAGTGTTGAGATTAAAAACATGTGCCACTCTGCCTTGTTTCTTTTTCATTTTTAAAAAGAAACATTGAACAATAAACACTTTCATTGTGAGTTAACAGATGATGACTTATTTACCTTTCTGGGCTTTGATCTTCCTCAGAAAGAATTTAAGTTCCTTGTCCTCTAGTTCATAGTCATCTGCTCTGCCATGCTGCCCCAATCTTGGCAGTGCAGGCAAGCAGCTTACCCTGCATTTTTCTTTTAAAAGACAGTATCTTGCTATAATGCCTAGGTTGGTCTTAAACTTTGATAATCCTCTTACCTCATCCTCCCAAGTGTTGGCATTAGAAGTGTGTAGCACCACACTTGGCATGTATGGGTCCTTAAAAGTACTATTCCCAGCCCTTGAATTACTGGAATGTAGAATGAACAAAGCTGTAATATCTATAAGAGATCCATAAAGATATTAAGATGAGTAGTAGAGATTATATGTGGAGTTATAATCACTGTACCTTGTGTCATACATGTTTTCTTTCATTCCAGATTCGGTCTCGGAAAGATCAGTCTTTGACTTCCAATTCAATTCTTCTTGTGTCTGAACTTCCAGAGGATGGCTTTACTGAAGAAGAGATTAAAAAAGCATTTCAGCCATTTGGGAACATTAATGATGTCCTTCTTGTTCCTTGTAGAAATGAGGTGAGTCATATAGTCATTTGTGAAAGTTTAGGCTGACTTGTTGCTCTTGTGATGGTGATGTTGGTATCTTATCTGCTTGTCCTGTGTATGTCATTGTTCACTGACAGTTAACATAAATGTTCCACAGTATTTGCATTGACAGAATGGAAAGCCTCCAGGAATGAACAAGGTTCCAGGGAATAGACATTTTTATACAATAGAGGGCCAGATAATAATTACTTAAGGTTTTGTAGGCTGGTCATAGGGTCCCAGGTATTTTGCCATTGTGTTAGAGAAGGTGGGTATGGTTATGTAAATGAGAAAACATTCTAAAAATTGTAAAAATAAACAGGAATTTGGATACACAAGTTATATGAAATAAATTATTTCCTTTGTATAGTTAGTATTGTTTACATGTATGCTATACTCCTAATAAAGTTTGTGAATTGTGGACCAACTCTAGAGTAACTCAAAGTAACAGACTATTGTGAGTTAAGGAAAAGGGAAGACATGGTAATTGCTTTTAAGCAAAAGGCTTTAAAAATTTGGGGCTTGGGATTGGGGATTTAGCTCAGTGATAGAGTGCTTGCTAGGCTCTGGGTTTGGTCCTCAGCTCAAAATGTCTCACCTTTGCTCATGGAATTTTAATTAAATGCCATGGGCCACAAACAAAGAAATGAAGATAAGAAAGAAAAAGACTTGCTAGGAAGAAGGAAGGGGTTTGGTGAAGGGAGGGCATAAGAAAAGATCCTGGTGATCATGTCAGATGTGATACCTAGAGATCAAAACCGAGTCTCATTTCACTAGATAAAACTTTCACCAACCCATAATATTTCTTAGAGATTTCTATAGAAACTAAAAGCCTGTAATTTATTCCACATTTCTTTCAGTTTTTAAAAATAGATCTTTATGTGTATGGGTGTTTTGTCTACATGTAGTCTGTACACCACATGTGTGCATGGTACCTGCAGCAGGTGCTGGAATTTGAGCCCAGGTCCTCTAGAAAAGCATCTAGTGCTCTTAACTGCTGAGTCATTTCTCCAGCCCCATTCCTCATTTCTTATCACTTAGGATTATTTGCTCACTATGGATGAATCTTAAGTAAAAATAACTAATGTTTCTTTGGTAGTTCCCAACCCCAGTGGGGGAAAAAATGTGTATTTTAAAAAACTTGTTAAAAAACAAAAAATCAAACTTAAAGCAAACTTAAAGATCTTGGCTACCCTCCTGTTGTTCAGTTAGCCATGCCTTCCCATTTCTTCCTATTCTAGGAGCCTGCATCCCTTATCTTGGTAATAGTATAGAAATTATATAAAGTTAAATGTGTATTGTGTGTGAAACATCCTTAATATCAAATTATAGGTTAGCAAAGCAAAACAGAACAAAACAAAAAACACCAGTTCTTGAGATAGAGATAACCTCATAGTTTTATTATGTTCCACAGAGAAGCATTAAGTCCATTTTAAAATACAGAGCCATAAACCAGGTGAGGTGGCATATGGGAGGTGGGGACAGGAGGGTCAAAATTTGAAGGGCAGTCTTGGCTACATAGCAATTCAAGACTAGCTTGGATGAGACCCTATCTTAAACATTTTTGAATATAAATAAAATGGATCTTTTAAACATAGATTTTGTTTCATACACAAGAAATTTTATTTTAGGCTTATGTGGAGATGGAGTTTAGAAAAGCAGTTACTACAATCATGAAGCACATTGAAACAACGCCTATTGAAATAAAAGGAAAAAGTGTGAAAGTATGTGTTCCAGGAAAGAAAAAAATACAGGTAAATTGAACTTAAATGTTCTTGTTACTGAAATTTTTAAATATGTGGGACATGTATAGAATATGTATAAATCTTAGTCCAAAAGATTAAAAACTTCTTTTTATCTGTATGCATATGTACCACCACAACTAGTATATTAAGTGATGAGCAACAGCCTAAGGCAAGATAGTACCAGATTAACAATCCTTAAACTGCTGGGTTGCAAAGTAGAAATAATATTGACAGCACTGTAGAAGTCCCCATGACTGGTTTGTTTCAATTCTTAAACCTTCTCTTCTGCCTACAGGTAATCCTTGGTTTTTGAAACCATAATTAGGCTTACAAGTTTTGAACTTTACATCAATAAAATCTGTTCTGTTCTCTGGAGCCCTTTGTTTCTTTAGAAATATTAGTGTTAGAGTTCAGTTTTCCTAGACTATTTTCTGTGCTTCAAATGTTCATAGATAATATCTATAGAATTATTTAGAAATTTTCAGTAAGTATTGCTTTGGTTATATATGTTTTTGTAATTTAGCTTTTCATTTGCTATGGAATGCCTTCTTTAGAGATTCATTAGCACATATTCCTCAGTTAGTAATAATTTAAACTTAAAAGTAATTGAGGCTTTCCTCATTTATGACTCCTAAATGACTTCTATGTTGTGTTGTGTGATTATAATGATTATCTTGCCATTTCCTTTTAGATAGATTCTTAATTATACCTTTTTTTTTCATTTCCAAAAGCAAGACTTTAGTTAATTCCTTATGACTTTTATAGGCCATCCTTTTGTATTTATGATTTGTACATGCCAGAACAGTTGTTTGGGTGAAGGATATAGGTATTAATGCATCACCTGTAGAGTAACTGCAGTCATTTACAGATTTATGAGAACTGGTATACTTGTAGCACCATCTTAATCTCTTCAGTTAAAAAAATCTAGTAGGTAAAACATGCTGTATTATTTTAAAAATATTAGCTATCTAAGTTAACTCCTCTGTTGAATTTCCTGTATCTTTTTCCATTTTTCTGTTCATGTTTTTGTTGATTTTCTGGAGAAGAGAGTGTCACTATATAGAGCCCAGGTTGACCTCAAATTCCTGTCCCTGTGCTTTAGCTTCCCAGGTGCTGTTACAAGCAGGAGCCACCACATGCAGCTTTCTATGGTGAGCTCCTGTATGGGTGCTGGTCGTTGAACCTAGGTCCTCTAAAAAGCAGCAGGACTCTTAACCATTAAGTCATCTGTCTAGCCCCAAGTTTTATACTGTAAATTTAAATTTTATTTATTGTTTTGTGTGGCTGATGTGCCTATAGATGGTACACATATGGTCTTTTCACTCTGGAATCTGGGGATCAAACTCAAGTTGTCAGGTTTGTTCAACAAGCTTTTACCCAATAAGCAATCTTGTTGACCCAAAGTAGTTGGGATATGTAATATAAACTCTTGAGTCCATTATCTGTGGCCCTTTATTTTGGATTTCATTTTCTGTAGTTTCAGTTACCCAGGGTCATCTGTAGTATAAAAGTATTAAGTGGGAAATTCTGAAATAGATATTCCATATGTTTTAAGTTCAGTATTGGGAAGTCCACAACTGTCTGACTTTATCCTGGTAAGATGTGAATAACTCTTCTGTCTAGCGTATGCATGATGTATATACTGTGGCCCTTCAATTACTCAGTAGTGGTCTCTGTTTTTATATTGACTGTTGAGAACTCATGGTGCTTTTGTTTTTTTTAGATTATAATATAATACAATTACATAATTTCTCCCTTCCATTTCCTTCCTCCAAACCCTCCCATATACCACACCTTGCTCTCTCAAATTCATGGACACTTTTTTCATTCATTGTAGTTACATACATACATACATACATACACACACACATACACACACATATATATACATATACATATATATACACATACATATACATGTGATACACACACACACACACACACACATATTCCTAAATATAATCTGCTCAGTCTGTATATATACTGTTACTCATGTTTCAGGGCTGACCATTTAATAATGGATAACTAATTGGTGTACTCTTTCCAGAGAAGACTGTTTCATCCACTCTCAGCATTCCTTGGTTGCCTGTAGTGCTTTGTGGTTAAGGCCTCATGAGCTTTCTCCTGTCCACTTGAGCATATCTATTGGTGTCACCTATATTTAGGCAGTCACTTTTGTGAGACTCTGGGTGTAGCCTCTGACATTACTAAGAGACATAATCTCACAGCAAATTCCCTGTTCTTCTGACTCTTAACAATTTTTCCTTACATTTCCTCTTCTGAAATGTTCTCTGAGCCTTAGGTGGGGGAATGTTTTGTAGATGTATCCATTGAGACTGGGCTCCATAACTCTGCATTTTGATTGGTTCTGGTTTTCTGTAATGGTCTTGTCTGTTGTAAAAGTTTCCTTCATGAGGAGTGATGGCTATACTTATCTGTGGGTATAAGGACAAATGTTTAGATTGTTGTTAGGGATATGTGGGTGTAGAAAAGTAGTCTTCACTAACAGTAGTTGGCTAGGTTTCCAGTACTAGGCATGGTTTCCACCTTGTTGAGTGGATCTTAAGTCCAGTTAGAGAGCCGATGGTTGCCGCCAAGGTCTGCATGCCACCATTGCACCCTTAGGGTTATTGTGCCAGGCTGTTCATTGCTGTAATTCATAAGCATCATAGCTGGGTGGGTAGGACTGGTTGCTTCCCTCCTTTGGAAGCTTATCTGGCATCATCTGGTACTGTTTGAGGTAGAATTTCATTATGTAGCTCTGGTGAGTGCCTATGTAGACCAGGCTGGCCTCCAACTCACTGAGATTGGCCTGTCTCTGCCCCTCTGACTCCACACCTCTGCCTCCTCAGTGCTGGGATTAAAGGCATACACTACCCTCCCAATGTTCATGGTACTTTTATTCAAGTAATTCTTACTTTATTCAGGTATGGCCTTAGTCTATATGTTGGCAGTCTGTATATGCCAAAGAAGTCATGAAATACTTCCTGGAAGTGAAAAAGACAGTATGATGTTTTGAGAGACCACATCATATAACTTTAATTGCAGTATATTATGTTCTATTACCACCATTAATCTCTTATTCTACTTAATTTATGTATTCACATATATAAATATATATACATATATAGTGAAAAATTGTATATGGTTTCATACTGTGCAAACTTTCATCTACTAGAGTTCTGGGAGTGCATTCCACATAAAAAGGTGAGACTACAGGACTGATTTTTTTTTTTCCTTGAGTTTGATGAAAAATTTTAAGAGTAGGAACAGTTAAATTCAGTCTCATTTTTATGTTGTTGAAAGAATATGGGTATAGAAAGGGAGGACAGAATCAGAGGCCTTCTCTGAAGCTGTTGTAATTACCAAAACATGATCACAAAATTAAAGGAAATTTAAGTAGAAAAGGGTAATGAGCATTTATTTATACTTCAGAGTATGGAGATTTTTGATTGTTTTCGTTGTTGAACTCTGTACATTTTTCTGTATTGTGTAAACTGCCTTTTTTAGTTGGGGGAAAGCTAATTTTTTGTTCTGAATATTTCCTTCTTAGAACAAAGAAATGAAGAAGAAACCTTCAGATTCCAAGAAGTCATTTGCATCTGCTTTAAAGTAAGTGAATCTGTATTTTCATATAAAAAATTAATGTGTATTTGTGTTAAGATATTTTAATTTTTAAGACTACATTTTTAACCACCATGATTATAAAATTGTACATGAATTTAAATTTTCTTAAACACTCCAGTTTTAGAAATGTATAGAACTTAGAACTATTTTTCAGTGGTTCTGATTTTTTTTTTCTTTTAAATAGAAAAGAGACAGATGCTTCAAAAACCATTAAAACTGTTACTTCAGCCTCTTTTGGTAAGTTTTAAACTGTGTGTGTGTGTGTGTGTGTGTGTGTGTGTGTGTGTGTGTGTGTGT
>CABHPQ010140427.1:0-14272 GCA_902168405.1 Peromyscus aztecus | reverse complement strand
TGTGTGTGTGTGTGTGTGTGTGTGTGTGTGTGTGTGTGTGTGTGTGTGAGAGAGAGAGAGAGAGAGAGAGAGAGAGAGACAGGCAGACAGACAGACAGACACCCTCATGGTCCTTGCTTTTCACGTTTTGAGGCAGAATCTCTTGTTGCTTGCTATTTGTATTCCAGTTTAGCTGACCCTTGAGCTTCTAAGGATTCTCCTGTCTCTTCCAGCTTGCCTGAGGCATGCTTGGATTACAGATGAATGTTTATTGCATCCAACTTTACATAGGCTGTGGTATCTGAACTCGGGTCCTCGTGTTTGTAAGGCAAACACTTACCCACTAAGCGCCCCCCAGACCAAGTTAACTTTTCAAACTCATTCAAATGAATGTATTTTGTCAATTTACTTGAAACTTCTTGTAAAATGGTGTTAGGAAAACATTATTTTTTGAGTCTTTAATAGAGGTGACCCAAATACTGTTCCTTTTGGTTTGGTTTGTTTATGTTTTGTTTTAATGAGACAGGATCTCTCTACATAGCCTAGGCTGACCTCCGACTTACAGGAGACTTTTAAATGTGAAAATTTATGTATCTGTCCATAATTAAAGAAAAAAATGAATCAGACTCATTCTCATGCTAAAAGATGGTATCTCTTGCTACCAGGATAGGCTGGTGACTTTGTTAGTGTGGAAATAGAGCCCACCCAACTCTCAATCAACATTAATGGAACTTATTTGTACAGCCTTTGAAGGAAAGTTTAATATTATTAAATTTTATTGAATGAAAGAAGGGAGAAAAATTGAGTTGTTTGCTTTATTACGCATGTGTGAATACATATGCATATGCTTATGGCTCTTCTGCAAACCTCAGGTCTCATCCCCAGGAATGCTGTCCTCTTCCTTTTAGGCAGTGTGACTTATTTACTCTGAGCTCACCAGTTAACCTAATTCCCAGTGATTCTTCTGTCTCTGCCTTCCCAGGGCTGGGATTAATACTCAGAATTTTATATGATTTTTGGGAATCTAAGTCAGGTCCTCATTGTTTACAAAGCAAGTACATTACCAACTGAACCCCCCCCCCCCCAACACTAAAAGTGTGCATTTTGACTTATCTAAGGATTTTCCTAAGTTATAACTCCTTGGACAGAAGGGATTGGAGGTTGCAATGCCCTTTGAAAATTATTCCAAGGTTAGCTTTTACCTAAATTTGAATATTGTTTGTAATGTGTTATTGAAATACATTTTTATCATTATTTTAGCCAAAACTGGACGAATAAAGCCATCTACATTCAAAGTGAACAGATTTACAGGTATGCTGTTTTTATATTGCCCATTTGTTTCTTGTAGTGCTGAGGATTGAACACACAACTTTGTGAGTTCTTTGGCAAGTGCTCTTCTATTGAAGTGCACTGCCTGTTCAGAAGTATATTTTATTAGGATTCTAGTTACTAATTAAATTGCTGAAGAATTAATTGTCTTGTATTTCATGTGATGAAGTATGTATTAAATATATGTGTTAATCTTTGAGATTATGGTCATTTAGTAGTTTTCAGAATGAGATTTAATACCCAGTCCTCTAATATTATCAAAGAATAATAATTTAACTGAAGGAGTATTCTTTCATTGAAGACTTACTGTCTTTTATATAGTAATCCATATAAATGCACATGTAGTTTTTATAAGCTATAGTGTTTTTTTGTTTGTTTGTTTTGTTGTTTTGTTGTTCAAAACAGCATCCCATGTATCCCAAATGGACCCTGAACTTGCTATGTGGTCAAGGCTGGCCTTGAATCCTGATACTCCTACCTCAACCTCCTGAGTGCTAGAATTACAGGTGTGCACCACCATGCCTGACCACTGTAGTGGCTTTTTAAATAATGGTTAAGTTTTTTTCACTTTACCCTGGTGTATTCCCCTTTTCTCCTTTCCCTCCTGTTTCTGCTAAATACAGGTTATGACAAGAGATCTTCAGGGTAGAGAGTAGTATATTAAATTATCTTCTCTGTGTTAAAAAGGGAAATACCATTGTAATTGACGGGTTTGGAATTTTCATGTAGTATTCTGAGGCTGTCTTCTAAGATGGTCATACATCTTTAGGAAACTGAAATTTCATTTATTTAACAAATAGTTTGATCAAAGTTTATGGGAGTCACAAATGGAGATTGCTGGGCTGGGAACTAAAGCAGCTAGCCATATCTTAACTGCTATAGGCATTCTTCCCTTAAATTTCTAGCATCCTCTTATAAGTGGTAATATGAATTGTTTATGATAATAACAGAGTTACTATAAGAAATCTCTTAACTGGTCAGTTTATTTCAGAATAGCAAACTTGTGCATTACTAAGAATTAACTAGTTAAGAGCCAGGTTCTAAGGATTGGTGCAGTAGTTGCCTATTATGGACAGGGATACATTCATATATTCCAAGACATACAGTAAATGTCTGAAATTGCAGATAATACTGAACCCTTATATATACATATAATGTATTCATACGTGTATAATCATATATACATATACCTACAATTAAGATTTTGAGACAGGGTCTTACTGTATATCCCAGAATGACTTGGACTCCTACGAAGACCAAGCTGGCCTCAAACTCAAGAGATCAGCCTACCTCTGGCCTTTTGAGTGCTGGGATTAAAGGGGAATGCCACACCTGGCTGTGATAAAGTTTAATTTAAAATTAGCCACAGTAAGTTATATGAAGTAGTCTCTCATACTCTTGATTTTTTTGTTTTTTTTTTTGTTTTTGTTTTGTTTTCCGAAACAGGGTTTCTCTGTGTAGCTTTGGAGCCTGTCCTGAAACTCTCTGTAGACCCAGGCTAGCCTTGATTTTTATAGAGATCTGCCTGCTTCTGCCTCCTGAGTGCTGGGATTAAAGGTGTGCACTACCACCGCCCGGCATTGGCTTTTGTTTTTATTTTTGTTTTAAAGAAAGCAGTTTATGCCTTCTTACATGGATGTATGAGTTATGAGGATCACTGTGAGACTTCAAAGGTGTAACAGAGATGACTGTTAATGGCTAATGGGAATATAGCATGCATGGTCTGTCTGAAGCTGAACAGCTTGGGAGTCCATCCCATTTCTCAGACTGATCCCCAATTTAAAATTCAGAAAGTGCATTTTTCTTAAATTTTCTATTTAATACTGGCTTGTTGAACAGTTGGCAGTTCATTGTGAGTAATTAAAATTTTGGATAGCAAAACTGCAGCTATTGAGAGGGCACTTGTATTGTTCTTTTACCTGTCTATGAGTATAATGGGTGAGTGTAGATTATTTCTGATTTTATGGATGTTAATGGCTCTTTTTATATGATTTATTTTAAGAGAATAGCTGTACTCTTATAATGTCTCTATTATGAAGTTGTAACAATTACCAACCTTGTGGCAGGGGTTGGGTCATGGGGAAGTACATAGAATTAAATAATGCCCAGGCTTTAACTTGTATAAACTTCAATCTACGAATAATCGAATTCGGGGCTGTTTTCTCTTTACTTTCTTGCTACCTATAATTGTTATTAAATTTGTTCTTTGACAATTTTATACACGTATAAAATGAATTACATTTACCTTCTCTCATTTCCCTCCTACCCCTGTTGACGTGTCTGCCTATTCTGTACAAGTCCTGTCTTTTTTGTGATTTTCCAAGACAGGGTTTCTCTGACTGTCCTTGAACTCGCTCTATAGATCAGGCTGGCCTCAAACTCAGAGATCTGCCTGCCTCTGCTTCTGAGTACTGGGATCAAAGGCGTGCACTACCACCGCCTAAGTTCTTTCTTATATCCATGTGTTTTCTCTTGTTTGTCCTGTCCTTTGGAGCCTGATGATTAAATCCACCAATAACCATTAGTTCAGCAAGGAGTGATAGGGCCCTTTGAATCCCTCTCTGATTTATGACTAAGGATTGACTGGCCCAGTGTTGTGCAGGCCTGGGAGAGACAACCTCAGCTGGTAGAGTGTTTACAGTGGCCGTCTCGTGCCCTAAAGACAGCATTTCACAGCCCTTCTCCCTATCTTCTGGCTCTTACATTCTTTGCATATCTTCTCCAATTTTTTATGAGCTTTAGATGGAGTGGTGTTATAAATTTCACTATTGCTTATTCTTACCACCTAGTATAGCCATGAATCTCTGCATTTACTACCATCCTTTGCAAAGACTAGCTTTTCTGATGAAGGCTGAGAGTAGCATTTGTCTATCATATAAATATTAATATTTAGAAAGTAGTTTGGGACCACGTTAGCTACACAATATTTAATTTTCCTTTAAGCCCTAAAACCATCTCAGCCATGAGTTTTTGCCCTGGTTTACAGTACCAGGTGTGAGTTCCTCTTGTGGAGAGTGCCTTAGATTCAGAGAACAGTTGGGTTACTCTCATAATAATCTTGCCACTTTTGTAGCAGTAGGTACATCTTGCCTGCCAAAATTATTTTATAGTTTGTAGGTGTTACACATAGTTAAGACTGTTGATATCTCTGCAAGCGGCATTCATAGTACCTTCTGAGACTGGGGAAGCTACCCAGGAGGGAGAAACTTTCCAGCTCAGTTCTAGCTTGAGTTCTCTATTTCTTGTAATGAAGATGAGTGGCGACTTTAGCTATAGCATCTTACATCTAGTTATGGTGGGCAACCAAGAGGAACCAGCAAGAGACTATATTGTTTGACAACTTTTGGACTTTTATTCCACATATGGCACTGGGTTTTTGTTTTTTGTTTTTTTAAATAATAGATCTACTAGGACATTAAGAGCAGACTTTCTGTGGCCTTCATGTGTTCTTAAATAGATTTCAATCAAGTGTGATTGAAGGACTCATACATTGAGAGGCTCTACATAATTGCTTTTGAAACCAGTGAACACATGGGATTGCTTGCGTTTCAGCTTCGTGCTTTGTATTTCAGCTTCTAGTTGATTCATACATACAGAGAAATATGTAACTTAAATCCTACTTTCTAGTAATTGATACCTCTCCCCCAAAGAAATTATCATTACTAGATGTCCCAAAATATTTTATGTGACGTTTTATGTTTTGAATGAAATGTTATTCTTGTATTGTTTTTAATAAGGTAATTTGGAGATTGATACTATTTAAGTAAAACAGTTTTGACTATAGCTTTTGTGATTTAGGGAAAGCAGCGGGTTCTGTAAAATCTGTGGTTACGGTAGCTGCAAAAGGTAAAGCTTTTATCAAAACAGGTAAGACAACTGAGGGAGAGAGGCTTATTAAATTTATTTTACAAATTTAAAGAATACATATTGAAAACAAGTTTAGAATTCAATAATTTCTAGTATCTGGTAACTAATCTTGAAGCATTTAGTAGAGTCTTCAGTATTTAAAATTTACAAAATAGAATTTTTATTTGTTGCTACTTTGGTCTTTAATAATAAATGCCATTGAAGATACATTTCTGTATCAATATGTATTTCTGTACCAGTATATTATGGCTATACAATATATATATACACAACTATGTAACTGCATGGTCTAACAGTAATATACTCATAGGTTGCTCTGTCATTGTCCCTTTAACTGGTTTAATCCTTCCTCTTCTTTCTTGTTACAACTGTCATTTTACTCCCTTTCACAGCTAAAACAGTGTATCTGATGTTTGTTAATCTTCAAAACAGATTAATTTCCCTGATAAAGAGATGAAACGCTATTTAACATAAATGTTGTACATTGGAAATAGCATGGCCATATTAACAGTATCTTTTCTAATAGTTTAATTCCAGGAACCTTTGTTGAAATTTCAAAATATGTATTTTTAATTCTGTATTTCACATGAGAATTAAACTTGGGACTAATTTAAAGGCAACAAAAACATGTCTCTACTTAAATTTGCTTTTAATATTACTTGTAAAAAATTGAAAATAAATAATACATGTAATAAATTGCTATTCAGATTAGGTTGAGCTATTTTTTCTGATATATTAATATAAAATATGCTAAATGAGTAGGCCCTTAATCTTAGAATAATGGTTTAATTCTACTTTTAAAAGCAAAATCTGGAAAGAAGTCTCTAGAAGCTAAAAAGTCTGGGATTATCAAAAACAAAGACTCCAATAAACTCGTGACTGTACCAGGTAACAATGTACTATCACTGAATGGTTTATTTATTTATTTATTTATTTTGGGGGGAGCCTCTTGGTTTATATTTGAGATATATTTTGAAATCTTTCTGTAAACTTCCCAAAGGGAGACCTGAGAGATGGCTCAGTTGTTAAATATTTGTTGGGTATACAAGCATGAAAATCTGTATTTGGCTCCCACGCAACCCACACAAAAGCCAGGCATAGCATGCACCTGTAATCCCAGTGCTGGGTTGGGCAATAGGGGGACAGACAACACAGGCAGATCCTGGAGCTCATTAGCCAACCATCCTAGCTGAATGAATGATCTCTAGTGTCAGTGAGACCCTATTTCAAAAATACAAGGTTTGAAAGCAATGGAGGTAGACAGTAGATGTTGATCTCTGGCTTCCATATACACGACACAAGCACCTGCATGCATGCATACACAGAACCACCCAGCCTCACAGGAAATATTTTGTTTTCCAAAGAGAGGTTTTACTTAGATCAACATGAAAGAACCTAAAGTGATTAAAATTCTAGCTTAGATTCATTAGTTTGATTGTATTAGTGTTTTCTTAGAAAGCTAAAGTAGTCTGTTCTGTGCAGCAAACTCTGAAATCAAGACTAGTACGGAGGACAAAGCCACTGGAAAGAGTGCTGAAGAAACTACTTCAGGTAGGCCAATAGAAATTTCATTTTGTGCTGTACATTTAAAATTGAAAGAAAGTATTTTTAAGAAAAGTATTTGTGGTTATATTATATGTTTGTATATGTGTTGATTTTTCTAATACTAGGGTCAAATTAAATATATTACAATTCAGATTTACACTGTCTCTGTATCATTCTTAAGTTTTACTCTTGATAAATAACTGAAATGTATTATTTAAAAACTGTTATCACTGGACAGCAAGGCCC
This sequence comes from Peromyscus aztecus, assembly GCA_902168405.1. Taxonomy (NCBI): domain Eukaryota; kingdom Metazoa; phylum Chordata; class Mammalia; order Rodentia; family Cricetidae; genus Peromyscus; species Peromyscus aztecus. The sequence continues at coordinate 7,306 of CABHPQ010140427.1, read as the reverse complement.
TCTAAATCTACTGAGCAAAGCTCATATGGACTCACAGAGACTGAAGTAGCAATAGCAAGCACAGGGCCTGCATGGGTCTGTACCATGTACTCTGTGTGTATTATGACTTTCAGTTCAGTGTTTTTTTTATAAACCTCCTGAGTGGGTAGACTTGGTATTGTGCCCTTTTTTGAGCTCTTTTCCTTCTGTTGATTGTCTTGTCCAAACTTCAATGTGATGTTTTTGTTTTAATCTTAATATATTCTTTTTTGTTATGTTATCTCTTAGAAGCCTGTTCTTTCCTAGTGAGAGACAGAAGGGGAGTAGATCTGGATCAGAGGGATGGTGGGGAGGAACTAGAAGGAGTAGAGGGAGTGGAAACTGTAATCAGGATATATTACATGAGAAAAGAGTCTATTTTCAGTAAAATGGGACAAAAAGCTCGTATTACTTCTATACTGTTTCTTAGCTATATGTCAGTCATAGACATGTTCAAATAACTTACTTAATTTATTATGGAATAAAGTAGAATCTTGAGGATCACATGAACTTTTAAAAATTGTGTTTTCATTATTTTTTGGTATTAAGGTACTTTGGAGGCCACAGAAAATGAACCAGTGAGCAAGGTCAGTTTTTATATTTTATTTACAAAAAAATTCTCTTAGCTACTGTAGTTCACTTTTTGGCATGTTGAAAATTCTTAGTCATTTTCAGTTCTTTAGATATATTGGTTTAAAAACTCGAATAAATGTGTGTTTATGAAGATGGCTGTCCTCTGAGTGCATGTTAAGGCAAAATGGATTTGGAGTAGATAGCAGCTTGTTGGAACTGAAAGAACTAGAACTTATGCACATTGGGAATTTGTTTTGTTTCATTGGAGGATTTTTGTTTAGACGGGCTTTCTTCATATTGCAGTCTGAACTTGAGCATGCTATGTTACAAGGAGTGACCTTGAACTTTAATTTCCCTGCTTCAACTTGGTTAGTGTGAGGATTATTAGAGTGTGTCACCACACCCAGTTTATACATTGTTGGAGATAAAACCTCAGGGTTTTGTACCTGCTTTGCAAGCATTCCACCAACTGAGCTACATCTATAATTTCTAATAATCTTTTTGTGAATTTTTTTATCCAGCCTTGAGGAAAGTAATATATTGAATACCATGGCTGTTTTTGTTTGTGCTGCATTTTTTGAGAAACAAGTAGGCCTTCTGATTTATAGGAAGGACACAAAATTCACTGTTCTTACATGTTTAAGAGTATACTAAAATCTCATTCATCTAGATTTTATTGGTTAGAGTTTGAGATTGCTCACATGCTAACCCTAAATTCATTTTTGTCTAATAATCCACTCATTAATGAATCACTAAATAGTATGTCTTACTTTAGGAAAAGTATTTTTAAGCACTGGTATAGTAGGTTCAGTGTAGTACAGCATTCCAATAAAGCTATTTAGGAATTATATACCAATGCACCTGAGAGACCTGTTGTTGTTAGTCACTTGCTTTTCAAAGCTATGACTTTTGGCAAGTTTTCTTTTTGTCCCTAAAATCAAAATAGGCCAAGTTTATCATAGAGGTTTTTCAAATTTTCCCTATATCTACAAAAGGAAAAGCTAGCTTAATGAAAGAATAAGTATATAGGGGCAAAATAAAACAGAAAAATACTTACTTATGGTATAAGGATCTTAAAGAGAGTAGATAAACTTAAAAAATATTGCCTAAGAGTGGTTGTTGTTCAGGAAGATGAAAAGACACACTGCTTTGGGTGTTAAATGTAGGCGCACATCACATTGCAAGGCACAGGCAATGGTAATGGTAAATGAAAGAAGGAGCTGTTGTCAGAGATATGAATGAATGTCAGTTTTAAAATAGTAAATCAAAAGGAGACTGATAGACCTGGACTAGATGACAGATATTAGTAAATTTGTATATTCTAAAGATGTCTTAGTTACTCTTCCATTGATGTATGAGACATTATGACCAAGGCAGCTTATAAAAGAAAGTATTTAATTGGGGCCATGCTTACAATTTCAGAGGGTTAGTCTATGACTATCATGATGGGGAAGATGGTAGTTTTCAGGCAGGCATGGCCCTGGCTATAGGCAGAGAAAGTGAGACTGGACCTGGAGTGAACAATTCCAACAAGATCACACCACCTCCAACAAAGGCTAAACCTCCTAATCCTTCTCAAACAGTTCTACTAACTGGGGAATCAAACACTCAAACATATAGGCCTGTGTAGGGCCTTTCTCATTCAATCCACCACAAAGGGCATTTAATTTGAGGTTCTACTAGTTTCCTGATTTATCTGGCTTTCCTCAAGTAGTAAATGCAAATTAAATACTAATCACTTTCTTAATTTGTTTTGAAGGAAATGGAGGAAATGAGTGTGGTTTTTATTTCTAATTTGCCTAATAAAGGATATTCTACAGAAGAAATTTACAACTTAGCAAAACCATTTGGCGGTTTGAAGGATATTTTGATTTTATCATCTCATAAAAAGGTAAGAATTATGATGACTGCTTATTTATAAGCACATTTTGACAAAAACATTGAATTTTTAATTATAGTAAAGATTTAAGGGACTATCTCTAAACTCGTTTAAGCTAACAGATTTTTAAAATCTTTATAATATGCTATTTTTGTTTTGTGTTTTTGAAACAGGGTCTTGCTTAGGCTAACTACAAACTCAAACTCATGATCCCTCTGTCCTAGCCTGGCTTTGTAATCAATCAATCAGCCAGTGTCTCTGTCTCTCTATCTCTATCTCTCTACCTCTCTATCTCTATCTGTCTGTGGGAGGTACGGGGCCAGAATTGAACTTAGGGCTAGGCATACACTTTACTGCTAAGCTATATCCCTAGCCCAACTAAAGGATTTTTAAAATGAAAAGGCACAGATATCATCTACTTCAGTATTTTTCTAATTTTATATGTGTGTGTGTATGTATGTATCTGTGTGTGTGTATTTTTTTAAGATTTATTTATTTGGGAGGCTGGGGTGGTGACTTAGCAATTAAGAGTATTGGTTGTTCTTTCAGAGGACCTGGGTTTGATTCCCAGCACCCGTAAGACAGCTTACAGCCATCTATAGCTATAGTTCTAGGGAATCTGATACCCTCTTCTGATCTCCAAGGACACTGAAAGCACATGTCACACAGATACACATGCAGACAGAATACTCATACACACAAATAGAAATTTAAATTTTTAAAAGACTTATTTATTTTTATGTGTGCATGGTTGTTGACATTAGTTTGAGTCTAGAAAGTGGTTAATTCTCATTAAATATCACTGCTAGAACAACAAAAAGATTAATAAATCCTAATAAAGGTCTGGAGAGATGGCTCAGTGGTTAAGATCATTTAACTGTTCTTACAGAGGAAGAATCTAGGTTCAGTTCCCAGCACTCACTGGGCAGTTCACAACCACTTGTCCATTCTCAAAAGATCCACTATCCTTTGCTAGCCTACATGGATTCCTGCATGTACATGGTGCACATAAACTTATGCAAGTACACATACATACACATAGATAAATAAAATCTTTTTTTAAGTATTATTTTAAAATAGCTCAGCAAAATTTCTTGTTAATAAACAACTTGTGTGAGGTACTGTAATAACCTTAAAGGAGGGGAGTTTTCTGGAAAAAATACCTAATATAAAAAATATTACTCTTTGGACAGTATTACTCTTGTCTTATGACATAGTCAATTTTTACAGTCACTTAATTTTTAAGAATCATGGGGAAAATGGAGCAGGATCATCAGCCAGTGTGCTTACTGCACAAAGGGGAGAGTAAAGGTTGAATTATGTGCAGTTTCAAATTAAGTAGACTAGAGACTGAATTATACACACTTTAAAAGATGCCAAGGACAGTATATGCGAGTACAGCTTTTCTTTTCTTTTTCGTTTTATATAATTTTCTATCTTTATTTTTATTGTATGATGTTTTGCCATAACATATATCTGTTTGCCACATGTGTGCCTGGTCCCTATGGAGGTCAGAAAAATGCAGCAGATATCTGGAACAGAGTTACAAGAGGCTGTGAGCCACTGCATGGGTGCTGGGAGTCAAATAGGGGTCTTCTGTAAGAGCAGCCTGTACTCTTAAACACTGAGCCATAACATTGATTTTTAAATGTGGGTTATTTGTAATTTAAAGGAAGATTAAAAATAGAAAACAATGCATTTTTTTTTCTTTCCTCAAGACAAGGTTTCTTTCTGTAGACCAGGTTGGTCTTGCTTTGAGCCTTTCCTGGAACTCACTTGGTAGCCCAGGCTGGCCTTGAACTCACAGATATCTGGCTGCCTCTGCCTCTTGAGGACTGGGATTAAAGGTGTGTGCCACCATCGCCCTGAAAAAACAATGCATTCTTTAATGTTAAAAATTTTCATATGATAATAGAGTGAAATTGCAAATTTTGAGCTTTTAAAAACAATTCAAATTGATGAGTCTATATTGTAATGCTAAAACATGTAATAAATACAGATTTAATATGTACAAAGTCTAAGGCAGTAAGCCAAGATTATCTGCCTAGATTTGTTCATTATTGAGTAGAATTATTAAATACTTGGATATACAGTACTTCCCTAAAATTATATTGGAAAATACCAGACTCTGCTAATAGTAGTCTCCCCTTACTCCCATGAGAATTGCCTTTCCAAGACCCAGTGGATGTTTGAAATTAGATGGTACTGAACCTTAGCTATTCTGTATTCTTCACATTTCATGCATATACAGATTTCATGTCTCTTCCTTGATAATGAAGCATTTCTATCACATACACTGTAACTTTGGCAAAGCTGGCACAAATTTGTTTTCTTAACTTTACAATCCCAAGGATTTGAGATTCTTTCTTACCATAATTCTTTTACCAAACTCAGCATGATTATTTTTCCTTTTTTTAGTTGCATTTATTTATTTGTGTGTATATATGTGAATGTGCACATGGTACAGTGTTCGCATGCAAGTCAGATGACAACTTGGACACCATGTGGTTCCCAGAGATTAAACTCTAGTGGTTAGGCTTGGCCACAAGGGCCTTTACCCACTGAGTACTCATACAGGCCTCCTGCGTGTTATGCTGATCACTTTTGCCTTTTCATTTACAGGAAGCACTGTAAGGACTTTTCCTTGGCGTTTATGATTGCTAGTATCACTGTTATTGTACTTCATGACCATAATATAAAATAAAGGTACCTGAACACAGGTGCTGCATTTGACCAGTTGATAACAAATTGTCAATAACCGACTAGACTCACTGGATAAAGGACTCATGGATGGTCCCAGGCAGAGTAATTGAAAATACCATTATACCACTAAGAATGACAAGTGATTTAAATCTAAGGAATTATTTATTTAAATGTCTTATTAAATCTTAAAAAAAAATAATGAAACAAAATGTCTGCTAATGCTAAGTACTGTTGTGAATACGATAAATAAGACTTTTTCTGCATTGAATTTTGTGCCTGATTGCAATTCTGGTGCCTCAACATCGAGACAAGACCACCTAGGGTCCAGAATAAGACCCTATTTCAAAAATAAATAAACAAAAAACCTTTTCAATGTTAGTTTTAGAATGTGTTTTGGTTCTCTTTATAATATTGCCTATCTGTTCACTTATTTCTTGCTGTTACATTAGTCTTAGCCTATGGATTTTGCTGTTTGTACGACTTTGGTTTTCTTATTAAATCATTTGACTCTGAAGGGTCAAGTCTTTTCAGGAAGAATTTTTTTTTTCATTTTTATTTTTAAAGGCATATATAGAAATAAACAAAAAATCTGCAGAGTCTATGGTAAAATTTTACACCTGCTTCCCAATATCCATGGATGGAAATCAGCTCTCCATAAGTATGGCTCCTGAGGATGTGGACATAAAAGATGAGGTAAATAATCAGCTTACACCATCATTTTTCCTAGATCTTACTAAATTTTTAAGATCAATTTTACTATTTTGTTGTTGTTAACTGGTTTTCTTTCTGGGGTCATATAGTATTTTTAGGCCATAAAAGTGTCCTCTCCTTTTAGTGACCACTCAGCCCACTGTTTGAGAGGAAATCCTATTTGGGGGGAAAAAAAAATTCTTGACTGCTGCTCTCTGACCAACAATCAAAACAGAATACTGGCAGTTGTCTTTAATTTTTCCTCCTCATTTGTCACACTTGGTCACTCAGTAAAGCTTTTCTATTTTAAATATATCACGCTTCATCCCTGTTCCTCATTGTTTAATCTCTTAAAACAGCCAAAGTAATAGAGTAGCTCTTTAATGTTATTGTCAGGTTTGCTTCCTTCAAGTACTTTGACCACAAAGCCACGAGACTAACATGAAATTCAAATCTGTTAAGATTCAGCTTCAACTGATGCAAAAACATTTCAGGGTCTGTAGGACCTAAAAGGAGACAGTAGAATCTCATAGAAGCTAGGGGAAATGCAAATTTAGGAAAGCCTTTTCCTGATAATCATCCTAACTTGCTAGTATTAGTGGGGATTATTATACATGTCAGTAGTATTAAAGAAAAAGTTTAAGAACCATAGTTTCATTAGATAAAGGCCAAATTACTTTTCTTTATACAGAGCCTTCCTTTAAAGTATCTTTTGCCAATTTTGCCATTCTTTTCATGTGCTTGGCCTTTTTATGATAGTAACAAATTACTACACTGGTTTTTATTTGCCTGCAGTGAACCTAGGGGAATAAGAAGAATTAAGTTATTTAGATAGGGTGAGACTTAAATAAATAACATCTTCAGAGAGAGGGGAGAAAATTTTTAAAGGAGTAAAGCTTTAGCTACCTGATTTATGAAATACTTAATAATGCATATCTGTGTAGGTCATTGCATAACAAATCATGACCAAGTTCAGTGTTAGTATATGAATGAGACAGAGCTTTCACCTTTTACTTTTGAATGTTTGACTTTTTAGGAAGCTCTCTTTACAACCTTGATTCAAGAAAGTGACCCAGAGGTGAGTTTCACATTTAAATGCTTTTGTTTGCTGATTTAATTGAAAATTTGTTTTATTTTTCTTTTGAGAATTAAAGAAAATTCTAGTAGCAATTTTAATACTGAGTTGACGAAGAATATCAGATGGCTCTTCTTGGTAAAAATGAAAAGGGTCTCATAGTCCTTGATATGAACTAATTTTTTATACACTGAAGTGCGTATTTGTAGCCACATAGGTGATGTTCCATTTGAGAATTTTTTTTAATAAACGTAGAAATACATGTCCAATTTTATTATATTGTTTTATTGATTGCTCAGATGTAAAATTAAGACCTTACTATTGGTCTGGAAGGTTAGCTCAATGATAAAGGGCTTCCCTAGCACACA
>CABHPQ010140423.1:35529-65977 GCA_902168405.1 Peromyscus aztecus | reverse complement strand
TCCTGGGCAGGATGGGAGCTGGGGGCCGGTCTCTAAGTCTCAGGAAGCGGTGGGGGTCTCTCAGATCTGAAAATTTTTTCAAGGTTCTTTTAATCCAGAATTAATTTTCATTACATAGAATATCCTTTTCTTAAGAAGTAATCCTTAAATGTGCATATTTTCATATAATATTAAGTGAATATGCTAATTTATAATTTAAAAAGTCAGATATTTTAAATACACATTAATGGCAACTCTTTGGATTTCATTTAATCAGTATCAAATTACTTAATCATAAAAGAATATAATATTGAGACCCAGCCACAGAGTGGTGGAAGGAGATGAGAGAAGACAAATCCAATATCGTCGGCTGCCATCCATCCCCACCTCACTGTCATATGCCCTGGGGAGCTTCTAACCCTGAATCCTGTTCACTCAGCCAGGCACTAGGTTCATTTGGGGAGGCGCTGCTTATAAAGGACAGACTCTTAAAGGCACAATGCCAAGAAGGAACATGCCATTTCAATGACTCACCCTGGAACCTTCCTTGGTGTTTTATCATATTCACTGGTGGTTTCCAGTGAACTCATTTACCTACATGGCAGTGTAACTTTTGCCTTTTCCCATGTATTACTCTGAACAATCAGTTTTTTCAAACTAGACACACAGCAACCCTTCCATGAAGAATTCTTATCCCTAGGGTGAGCTTTTATTAAGAGCATCATTCATTTGAAACAAAATTTTGCACAAATTTTCACAATGCACTTTAATGTACAATATTATCTGAGTTTCAGAACCACAAGAAAACCCTCTAAGGCAAAAAGCCACAAGTTGATAATGAAAAGTACCAGGGAAGGGCCACTGAGATGGCTAAGTGGGTGGAAGGAAAGAGCTTACTCCTCCTAATTTGTCCCTTAGTGTTAGAGACCAATTCCGGGCAGCTGTGTCACTTTCCTTGATTTATCAAGCCTCGTAAAAGCAGGGACCTGGTACAGCCAACTTCAGGATTTACGATTAGGTAAACCTCCTGAAACATATGCTAATCAGCCCACAGCAGGGGCCTGGTACCGGCCAACCGCAGGATTTACAATTAGATAAACTTTCTAAAACAGATGTTAATCAGCCAGCTGCAGGGGCCTGGGACCAAAGCAACCTCACCCTAACCCTCCCTCAGGAATTCCCATTCTTCTCTCCTTGCCTTCCCCGCTCCCCTTCCCCCGCCTGGAGCTCTGCTTATAAAGCCTCAGGATACAGTTAATAAATGGAGCCTTGACGCAACTCAGACTGACTCTTGTCATTCATTATATGCTTGGCTCCGTTCCCCTCTTTCCCCATGGTTCTTTCAGGTGTTTCTCGGCTCGAGACCCACGAATAACTGGACCTGCTGGACGGGTCAAGTGGCGCCCGAACGTGGGGCCTCGAGGACGGCGATTCATCGGACGACAGACGAAAAGAAGGTCCGGACACACATATTCTGATAGCGGCACCCGGACAGCATCACTTGTGTGACGCGGGTACCGTGGGGTAAGACTTGTCATCTATCAACCATGGGAAAAGTATTGTCTAAAGAAGCTCTCTTCATTAGAGAGATAAAAAGTAATTTAAGGGAGAGGGGAGTAAGAGTTAAAAAGAAAGATTTGTTAAAATTTTTTTGTTTTGTGGAGGAAAAATGTCCCTGGCTGATTATCAACAGTCTGGGCATTCACCTTCTGACTTGGAATAAAGTTGGAAAAGATATTAATAATATGCTCAGAGAAGGGGAAAATATCCCCGATGCATTTTTTAGTTTTTATGGAGTAATAAGAGATCTTTTAAAGGATTCAGAAAAGGATGGTAAAGTGTCTCATTTACTGGTACTCGCAGAGGACTTGTTAGATGAGGTAGCCTATCCAGAAGAGAAAAAGAGTGAAATAGCGTCAAATAAGGCAGGTCAGAGAAATGAGAAAGTTAACGCCACAGCCATAAATAAGATAGGTCAGGAGAATAAGAAAATTAGTGTTGCAACCAACTCAGACAGACAGGGCAAAACCGATGGTAAAAATGAAAGTAAAAATAGCCTCATTAACAAGGCAACAGGGCAGACTGGCTCTCGCACTCCTTCTCTAATAGATGAGCCCATACTGGACAAGGACTTGGACCCTCCTTTAATCAGGCCTCCCCCCCAGTTAAGTCTCTATATCCTGTTATTCATAAAGATAGGGGTGATAATTGGCTGGACCCAGCCTCGAAGGCCAATTTAGAGGAGGCAGCAGCTCGCTATGAGAGAGAAAGATATGATCCACCTGGGTTTCAGACTTTGCCGGCCCTAACGAGGCGCCTCCCGGCTGCCAGAGAGTCAAATGTTTTGCAATGGCCTCCCCCTCCTCCGCCTGAGTTTGTCCCTTCTGCCTCCTTGGACCCCCCTTCTTCGTTACCCGGGGTCCGGAGCCTGCTTGCCACCAAGGAATCTCTCTTAGGTCAAGTCCATAGTCTAAAGGAGGTCCTTTCGTTAAAAAGAGAGCTTAAGGACTTCACCCACCAGATTCAAACTCTACAAGCCGACCTCACTGAAACAGTCTCACCTCCTAAAGTAAACACAAAAAGGCAGGGTACTCGGAGGCGGGTGCCCACAGTATCCCTCTCCTTTCCAGTTATGACTTGCTCAACTAGTCAGCTTCGAAGTGTTGGGGAGACGGGACAGTCAGGGGAAACAGAGGAACTAACAGAACTAACGTCCAATGATCAGGAAGGAGGGGACATAGAGAGAGATAATGGGGAAACTGATAATGTGGTTTTGGGAAGAGGAAGCTGAAGATGAACTGGCTGAAGACAGAGAAGAGCCAGGAGAATCCAATTATCGTGGCTCTCCAGGCTCCCATATATTTAAGAAACTAAAACTTAAAGATCTAAAGGATTTACATACAGCTGTTAAAAATTATGGCATTAATGCCCCGTTTACTGTTTCTGTCCTGGAAGGACTTGGACAAGGAGGCAGTCTCCTCCCCCATGAATGGAATAAAATTGTCCAGTCAGTCTTGACCCACAGTCAGTATTTGACCTGGAAGGCAGAGTTTATAGACAGAGCTGAAACGCATGCTGCGTTAAACAAACGCAGCCTGCAGATGGCCTCCTGGTCCATAGACAAACTGACAGGGCGAGGCAATTTCACTGCAGAAAATAAACAGAGAGGCTTGCTGGTAGGACTCTTGGCACAAACCTCCCAGGCAGCCCTAGCAGCGTGGAGAGCCGTCCCCTCCATGGGGTCGGCCAGCACCTCACTGTCCAAGATAATACAGGAAACTAATGAGCCTTATGCTCAATTTGTGGCCAGACTATTGGAAGCTGCTGAGCGGATTTTGGGAAAGGATGGTGCTGAAAACATCATGGTTAAACAACTGGCTTTAGAGAATGCCAATGCAGCCTGCAGAGCTGTCTTGAGGGGCAAAACTAAAACTATGGATCTTAATGGAATGATTAAGCTGTGTAGTGAAGTAGACTCTTTTGACCACAAAATCTCAAAATCCATCAGTCTAGCCATAGGTGCTGTCCTTCAGCCCATGGCCGGGAAGTCAGGAGGAACCAGAAATTGTTACCTATGCAGAGCCCCAGGCCACCTTGTTCGCCATTGTCCCACCAACCCACGCCCCGATCTTGAGACTTCTTTCTCCAATTCTGACCCTCGCGGTCCAGCCCCGGGGATGTGTCCCCGGTGTAGGAGGGGACGGCACTGGTCTAGCGAGTGCCATTCCAAATATGATAGTAACAGTCAACCCCTGCCTGCGGTCCAGGGAAACGGGCTGAGGGCCCTGGTTCGGGGCCCTCTTCTGCAGCGGCCATCCCCACTTCAGACAAGGGCCAGCAACAACCCTTTTATCAACCATCAGCAACAGGGGACTACATGTCCTCAGGGCAGTTCAACTCACCTTGCTCAAGCCTATCTAGAGCCACCCCAGGCAGTGCAGGACTGGACCTCTGTTCCTCCACCACCCGAATTGTAATTCCAGAAGAGGGAACAGTAGTAATAGAAACTGGGATTTTTGGTCCTCCCTCACCTGGTATGTTTTTCCTTATCATCGGCCGAGCTTCCAGTTAGATACAGGGGCTCACAATCACCCCATCCATAGTCGATGGCGACTACCACGGAGAAATAAAATTCTTGGCTTCAGCCTCTCGAGGCCCAGTTACTATTCCCGTGGGTCAACAGATAGCTCAGGCCCTGCCACTCGCATTAACCAGGGAATTTCAACATAAACATTCCTCCCGTGGTTCCTCCCGTCCCGGCTCATCTGACATATTTTGGGTGCAGCAGCTGACTGAAAGCAGACCCACTTTAAAACTTTTGTTAGATGGGAAACCCTTCCTTGGCCTTCTGGATTCTGGTGCTGATGCTACTGTCACCCTGAGGGGACACTGGCCCGCTGCATGACCTTTAGAGCCCATAGCCACCCATCTAAAAGGGATAGGGCAGACACAAAACATCCTTCAAAGTTCAAAAATATTACAATGGAAAGATCCCGAGGGAAACACAGGGACTGTGAAGCCTTTTGTAGTGGAGGGACTGCCAGTCAATCTGTGGGGCCGTGACATTATGACTCAGATGGGGGTCATTATGATGAGCCCTAACGACAAGGTGACCCAAATGATGTTAAAAACGGGCTTCTTGCCAGGAAAAGGTCTGGGGAGGCATGAACAAGGGCCCATGCAACCTATTATGGCTAAGCCAAAATTAGACAGGAAAGGACTGGGTACGAGTTCTATGGACCTTTTTTTCCTAAGGACCACTGCTCTCCCTGCACGCCACGCCAACAAAATAACATGGAAGTCAGATGACCTGGTGTGGATAGACCAGTGGTCCCTGCCTCAAGAGAAGGTCCAAGCTGCCCTTCAGTTAGTGCAGGAACAGTTAGATCAAGGGCACCTCGAACCCTCTACCTCCCCATGGAATACTCCTATTTTTGTCATCAAAAAAAGAACTGGAAAATGGAGGTTGTTACAGGATCTTAGAGAAGTTAATAAAACTATGATGCCCATGGGGGCATTGCAACCAGGGCTGCCCTCGCCTGTAGCTATCCTCAGAGGACATGCCAAAATAGTTATTGATATTAAAGATTGCTTTTTTTCTATTCCCCTTCATACTGCTGATTGCAAGAGATTTGCCTTTTCTATTCCCATTACCAATCAGATTGGACCAAATCCACACTTTCAATGGAAGGTCCTGCCCCAAGGAATGGCCAATTCATCCACTCTTTGTCAGAAATATGTGGCCCAGTCCATTGACCCAATTAGAATACAGTTTCCTGAGGCCTATATAATCCACTACATGGATGATTTGTTGATCGCTGCTGAGACTGTGGAAAGGACGCATCTAGTAGCGCAAAGCTTGGTGCGAGCCTTACAAGATAGAGGGTTTAGCATTGCCCCAGAAAAAATTCAGACACAGTTTCCTTTTCTGTTCCTGGGGTTCAAACTACATCCTGAGCTTCTCTATACTCAAAAGATTCAGATCAGAAGGGATACTTTGCTCTGCCTCAATGACTTTCAAAAGCTATTGGGAGATATCCAGTGGCTATGGCTTTACCTAAAAATGACAAAGGGGGACATACGTCCTCTCGAGAGTATGCTTGTAGGAGATTCTGATCCCCTCTCTCCCCGCCACCTCACCGTGGAGGCAGAAAAGGTACTCAATAAAGTTGAATTGGCCATCGCCCAGCAGCACATTGGGTTTTTCTCTCCTGCCTTACCCCTGCATTTAATAGTCTTCTCTACAGAGTTTGCCCCCACTGGTTTGTTATGGCAAGAGCCTGTGCCCTTGCTTTGGGTACACCTCCCGGTTGCTAAAAGGAAAGTTCTTCCTTTATATCCCCTGTTAGTGTGCCAGTTAGTGATGTTGGGGATAAGAACCTCCACTAGATATTTTGGGAGGGAGCCTGATGTTACCATTATCCCATATGATACAGAAAACCTAAAATGGCTATCTGCACATCACCCGGAATGGGCTACACTTGTTTGTTCCTATGTGGGAAAATTCGATACCAAGATGCCTAGTGATAAGTTGTTACAGTATTTTTCTTTCACCCCTTTCTCTTTCTTAAAAATACAAAGCTAAAGCCAATTCCCAATGCCTACACAGTGTTTATAGACGGATCAAAAAATGGTCAAGCTGCCTATGTCTATAACCAACAACAAAAAGCTGTAAAAACACCCTTTAAGTCTGCTCAACTGGTGGAGCTTCACGCCGCTCTAATGGTGTTCGAAGCATTTGAGGCACGACCCCTTAACTTATATTCAGACAGTAGATATGTGGTGGGAGCCCTGCAGGTCCTGGAAATGGTGCCAGTAATTCAGCCAAACACCCCAACTTTTGAGATGTTTTCAAAGATTCAGAGATTAATCTGCCAAAGGTCAAAGCCCTTTTTTATTGGACATATTCATGCCCATACTGGCCTGCCCAGACCCCTGGCGCTAGGAAACAAACTTGCGGACGCTGCTACGTGCTTGCCCCTAGTTTTGCTTATAGAACAAGACCAGATCGCAGCTGCCCGCGAAGCCCACTGATTACACCACCTTAATGCCCAGACCTTGAGACAAAGATACTCACTCACTAGAGAACAGGCTAGAGAAATTGTCAAAAGCTGTAAAAACTGCCTGGTATTTTTGCCCGAGCCCCATTATGGGGTAAATCCTAGGGGGCTTGTTCCAGGACAGATTTGGCAGATGGATGTCACCCATGTCACTTCCTTTGGGAAATTAAAATATGTACATGTCACCATCGATACCTTCAGCGGGTTTATCAGCGCCTCCGCTCACAGCGGGGAGGCCACCAAGGATGTCATCAATCATATGCTACATGTTTTCACTGTGCTGGGACAGCCAAAATGCATAAAAACTGATAATGGGCCGGGATACACTAGCAATAAGTTTAAGCAATTCTGCTTACAATTGGGAATAAAGCATGTCACTGGAATACCCTATAACCCACAGGGACAAGGCATTGTGGAACGGGCTCACCAAACCTTAAAGCATACTATTTGTAAACTCAGCTCACAGGAAACCTTGTTCCCTACCAAGAGGAACCAAAAAATGTTGCTTGCACATGCCCTCTTTGTGTTAAATTTCTTAACTTTAGATGGCTTGGGAAAATCTGCAGCTGAATGGCACTGGCACCCAGAAACCCGCCAAGGCTATGCCCAAGTTTTATGGAGAGATCCCATCACTAGTAAATGGAACGGCCCAGACCCAGTGCTAATCTGGGGAAAAGGGTCCGCATGCATCTATGACACCAAAGAAAATGGGGCCCGCTGGTTGCCCGCAAGGTTAATTAAACCTTACTCTGTTAAAAATGTCCCATAAGAATAAGTAATAATTTTGGGTCCAGGAATTAGCCCTGAGACATGGATCCTTTTTTTGCAGGTGCCCTGCAGCCCAAGGAAGGAGAAGGACCATGAGTGCCCTCATCGCTCTCCTGGCGCGCCCCGAGATCTGGAGAACTCACCTCTATGCTGTTCCTTTTCTTTTAATTTTGCTTGCCATCCCTATGACCAGGGCCAACCCCCACGCTATTAAAAAACTCACATGACAGGTCATCTCACAAACTGGGGAAAGGGTCTGGCAGACGACTGCCAATCATGCCCCCTTTTCATGGTGGCCATCCCTTACCCCCGATTTCTGCCAGCTGGCAGTGGGGCTCGACTCCTGGGATATCCCCACCATAGAGTTGAGTGCCCTAAATGGGACCAAGGTAAATAATTACCCTAACTGCAAAACCTTCCCTGGATCCAACAAGGGCCCCGTTACTTGAACAAGCCCCTGTGGAACATTCCATGGTACAAATCCTGCCACCATGACTGCCCCCGGGTGTATTAGCCCCACTGCTCGATGCAGGCTGGCCCAATCCGATTTTTACGTTTGCCCCAAAGATGGTAGAAGTCGGGCCATGGCGGCCAGATGCAGGGGCTATGAGGAATTCTTTTGTGCTCAATGGGGCTGTGAAACCACCGGTGCAGCTTATTGGCACCCATCCTCCTCCTGGGACCTTATTACAGTCACCAGGGGCTACTTAAAGCCCTCTGGCTGCCGCTGCTATTCTTCAGCAAGGTGGAAGCCCCAAGCCCCTGGGTTGTTGCTGCCCCTCAATATCACCTTTACCGCACAGGGCAAGTCCAATACGGGCTGGACCTCGGGAAAGACATGGGGACTTAAATGGCATCTTGATGGCAAAGATAAAGGAGTCAGCTTTAAGATATTACTAAAGATAGAACCCGTTAATGCCATCTCCATTGGACCCAATCAGGTCCTCCCCGATTCTCAAAGCAAAATCCCAGCCCCAGGCAAAGGAGCTATCGCACCAGGGCCCACACCTGGTAGCACTCCCACTCCCCCCCCGCATAGTACTTTCTCTGTTATCCCGCAAAATACTGGCAATAGGTTGTTCAGTTTAGTACAGGGAGCATATATGGCCCTAAATGCCACAAGCCCAGATAAGACCTTGGATTGCTGGCTTTGCCTTACCTCCAGTCCTCCCTATTATGAGGGAATTGCCTTTCAGTCTGCTGCCAGTAACCTCACTTCCCCGAGCAGTAGGTGCCAGACTAAGCCTCTTAAACTGACACTCTCTGAGGTTTCTGGACAAGGTTCCTGTTTGGGCAAAGTCCCACTGACCCATGGGCATCTCTGTAACAAAACCTTGACACCCTATAAAGGGGGATATTATCTTGAGGCACCCAATGGGTCCAACTGGGCCTGCAACACCGGGTTAACCCCCTGTGTGTCTGCTCTGATATTCAATCATTCCCATGAATTCTGTGTACTTGTTCAGCTATGGCCTCGTGTCACATATCATGAAGAAAGGTCAGTGATAGAATTCTTTGAACAAAGGGGCAGATACACCCAAGAGCCTGTATCTATGACCATTGCTCTCTTGTTAGGTATCGGAGGCATTGCTGCAGGAATTGGCACAGGAACCACCACCCTTGTACAAAATAATCATTTGATGCAATTACAGATGGCCATGACCACCGATCTGGAGGCAATAGAAAGATCTATTTCCACCCTTGAAAAATCACTCACTTCACTTTCAGAGGTGGTACTACAAAACAGAAGGGGTCTATATCTGTTGTTCCTGAAAGAGGGAGATCTATGTGCCGCCCTGAAGGAAGAATGCTGCTTTTACGCAGACCATACTGGTATTGTCAGGGAATCAATGGAAAAATTAAGGGAAAGGCTGGCTCAAAGAAAAAGGGAATTTGAAAACCAGCACGGGTGGTTTGAAAATTGGCTGCAAGGGTTCCCCTGGCTCTCCACCTTGCTACCTACCATTCTAGCCCCCTTAATTGTTTTTCTCCTTCTCATTACCCTGGGCTTTGCAGTGGTTGTCTCGATTTATCAAAAATCAGATTGATTCAGCCTTACCACAGCATATTTCAATTCATTAACATAGACTAGATACAGAGGAGAATGGCCAGGAGACTCCTCAAAGGCTCAGGTTCAGTGCCCTCAGGTCCTAACACCCCCTGGTCCTATTAGGATCATGACGGAGATGCCTCACACAGACCCCTTGACTCGGGCGAGACAGCCCCTGTGTGAGGGAAAGCTCCAGGCATGGCTGGAGTGCAGCTGTGACTGCACAGACTAGGTACGTGGATGCCCTTATAACCCGAGAGTCTGGATTACATGCCCCGTTGCATAATGGTTGTGCAGTAACAGCCCGGTGCTCAGCAATCTCCATTCCCTCAAAAAAACTGTACAGTCCGCCGATTCTGCACCACGGGGACGCCTGTAAGTGCTTGAATCTGGGGAGACATTGCCTCCCGGATCTCTCTTCTCATAGCATAGAGGGACGGGGTCTCTGTGATCCTCCAGACCAGAAGCCATCCCTTCAGACCCAGATCTCTTAAAGCTTGACCACATAAACATGGTTCATTTTTTTTAGAAAAGAGGGGGAACTGTTAGAGACCGATTCCGGGCAGCTGTGTCACTTTCCTTGATTTATCAAGCCTCGTAAAAGCAGGGACCTGGTACAGCCAACTTCAGGATTTATAATTAGGTAAACCTCCTGAAACATATGTTAATCAGCCCACAGCAGGGGCCTGGTACCGGCCAACTGCAGGATTTACAATTAGATAAACTTTCTAAAAACAGATGTTAATCAGCCAGCTGCAGGGGCCTGGGACCAAAGCAACCTCACCCTAACCCTCCTTCAGGAATTCCCATTCTTCTCTCCTTGCCTTCCCCGCTCCCCTTCCCCCGCCTGGAGCTCTGCTTATAAAGCCTCAGCATACAGTTAATAAACGGAGCCTTGACGCAACTCAGACTGACTCTTGTCATTCATTATATGCTTGGCTCCGTTCCCCTCTTTCCCCATGGTTCTTTCAGGTGTTTCTTGGCTCAAGACCCATGAATAACTGGACCTGCTGGACGGGTTACCTTAGCCTCCATATGAATGTAATGATGGAATGGCATGACATGTATTGTATGTTCATTGTCTCTCTTTCTCTAATATATACATATATATAATATTTATAAATATATACTATTTATACAGATATATTTCCCCCTCTCTCTGAATAAATAAATATATTATTATTTTAAATACCCATCAATAGATTTCCATACACCATCATATGAAATTTCTCAAATGGAACACACAGTAATACAATTACATGAGTAATTACATGAGGTAGAGAGGTTCTAGCTTAAGTGAGGAATGAAAAACCAGATGCCTCTGTGGGAATTAGATGTACATGGTGGCAAAACACCCATAAGTATAAAGAAAAGCACCACAAAATATTCCAACATGTCTTGCAGGAAATTATCTCTGCTGTTCAGTTATCACTCATGTTATATTTCAAGAAATCCAGAGGCAGATTGATTTTCATTTCCTGATTTCTCTTATACACCTTTAATGAATGTTCCCAATTACCTAGAGGCCTAGAGCAGTATACTTGTGTTTCCCTTTAATTTGATCTACATGATGAACCTGTGTGTACAGTGTACATTTTACTGGTAGGTAAATATATGATCTCAAGGATACAATATGTCTAGTTTTTCTATTATATAGTGGGCATCCATGGAGTAGGTTATGCCATCCACATCCAAGGTGCCATCCCCCTGTGTAGCCCTGAGACCCATGGCTGGGAAATCATTGAACAGCCCAAGCTGCCTAGAAATTGCTGAGATATATCCATGCCTGTGCGTTCTGGATTTACAGGAGTGTAACACCTTACCTCACTAAAGAAGAGTCTTAAGAGTGAAAAGTTGGAAATTGTTTTTTTATTCATAAAAATATATTCATTTTACTAAATGGGGGCTTTAAAAATAGCAGTCATTATATACAATGTATGGCCTTAGCAAACTATTAAAACAAGAATACAAGAAATAATAAAAATTAACAAAACCTTAAACCAAAATGAAGAAAACCAAAAAACCAAAGCAGAAATATCCCAAGATATAAACCAAAAATAAACAAACAAACAAAACCAAAATTAAGCAAATTCAGAGTTTCTTTTGGAATTTTGTTATGGAAGAGCAAATGAGGTGAGTGTAAGGATTCTGTATATGCGCAGCTCGGGGTCTTGTCTGGTGCCTTATTATGCCATCAGTGGGTGACTGTGTCCCAGCCTAAAAGCCGGATGTACAACCCCACACTCTGTCTCCGTCTCTCTTTGAGCCCCTCTATCTCTGTTTCCTCTGTGCCAGGACTGCTCTCTCTCTCTCTCTCTCTCTCTCTCTCTCTCTCTCTCTCTCTCTCCCTCTCCCTCCCCCTCTCCCTCTCCTTCTCCTAATAAAGCTCTAAAAGGTACCACTGGGCTCTTTCGTGACTGTGACCTTTCCATGCGGTAACCAAAGCCAGCCACCAGTGCCAATACCCTTTCAGTGAGGAACTGGTTTATTCTCTGTAGTGAATTATCTTCAGCAACACTGGCACGTGACATGGCATCAGCTTTAGCACTGCACTAGAGGGAATCTTATGCTATGGGTGTGGTCTATTTGGATGGTAGTGTGACATTAACACATATGCCACATATGGAGTCAGTTTGCCAAAGCCCTTGACAGTAAGCTGACAAAATAACTCTTGCTCACCCACATATCCTCCTCCATGCTATTTTGTCCCTCACTGGGGTCACTTTTTGATGGATGTCAGGGTTCTGAGTAATTCATGTTGTGTTCTCCATATCTCAAACTTATTTCTGATACAGTCTTTTCTCTGGAATAGTGAGCCAATAGATGTAGATCAGACTGGAGCTGGATTGCCTGATGGTAGGTGGATACTTGCCTCACTAGTGAGTTCGTAGCTGCAAGGAGGTGGCATTTTATGAGGAGGCCTTGATCCTGGAGTGTAGAATGTCATGCCTTCAAGGTGTCTCTGGCTTCTTCTAGCCTTCTCAGTTCTCTTAAGAGGTGCTGTGAGAAAAAATTAGTAAAAGAAATCAGATTTAGAAACAGTCTTGCTGTGCCACTGGCAAGAAAAGTCAGGGCCTATTAGTCCCTTAACAAAAATTAAGGAAGAAAACCCACCCCATGAATACCCTGGCTACTGGGGATGGGGCTCAATTGTGGCTCAATTGTCTGGAACATAGTGTTTCTGCTTCAGTAGCTCCATCTGCAGGAGGCTCTCATTCTGGGCTGTGGTCTGCTCCAGTTCCTCCTGGAGGTTTTCAAACCTAGGGGAGGAAGGAAGCTGGGACACAGGCCTGGTCATGTCAGCTTTTGAGCCCCCACCAGCTTTACTCAGCTAGACAATCCAGCATTATCTTTCAGCTGAGCTCATTCCCTAGTTCCCCAAGCGAAAAGGGTCAGAGAGCACCCAGGCAGGATTTTTTTTCTCAACTTTTAAAAACTGCTAGAAGATGAACTGGAAAATACACACTGTGCTGGACTAGAAAAAAACAGCTTATTTCTCTAACAGTCCAAAGACATTATTTTGGAGATATGACTGAATAATGCCCTACTAATTTTAAAAATTTTTAAATGCTAATGGAGCAGGAACAAAATTGAGTTATGGAAAGAACTGCTGAATTAAGTCAGCCCATGTATTATAAATATTTTAGCATCAAAATAGTCCAGGGAAAGTGTTAAGTTAGGGCCAAAGTTATGCTTACATTTCCACAGGAGACCTTTGCAACAACTAATCTTTCCAACCTGGGGACAGCTTAAGAGTTTGTGTGACAAAGGAGAGATGATACTTCACATGACTCACAAGCCTCTGAATGCTACAAACTTATTTCTTGCCATGCTTTCCATGGTAACAGTGCAGGTAAAAAGGATGGATCATAATTATTGGGCTTATATCCCCAATCCTCCAATTAACATAGCAGTAAGTTGGGGAGATAGAAACATTCCTGTAATGGTTAATGAATCTTCTTGACTACCTGGTCCTTATGACAGCCGAGGTCTTGCTCAGCCAATGGAGGAGGGTAAAGTGATTGACAATTACACTGTTGGAGTACAAGAAATTCCTATTTGCATGGGAAATGGAATTCAATGCCTAAAAATTACCTCTTATCCATAGTCAATACTACCCAAGATTATCATAAGTTTTATATGCTTCATGCATACAGTTTTAAAGGACAAGAGATTAATGCTACTAATTCCATAAATCTACCATTCTGTGAGATGAGGGCTACCAACAAGAAATCTGACTGGATACATTGGCAACAGTGTAAGTGTGAGAAACCTTGATTGCTAATTAATATCTCTAATGGAGACATCATTGATTGGAGCCCTTATGGCTCACCTCAAGGAAAATATTCTCACTCAGAGTTAAGATAGAAAAGGTATAATATAAATGGAACTGTGGAAATCAGTGCTTCTATTAATGAACCTATTCAGTGGCATGGAATTGGAATGGCAAGTCCTCTCCTACAATTTGGCAATTCAATTCAGACTAACTTGTGGAAATTAGTAAGTGCCTTCCACCATCTTAAGGCATGAGAAGGAAAATTAAACATTAAAGATAAGTATACTCTGTCTTTTAGGTTAAATCAAAGCAATCCTATAATGGCATGTGTACCATTACCTTACTTGCTATTAAAGGGGCCTGTACAATGACACCCAAATAATTACATCACTTGTGAATGGTGTACCTTTCATACCTGTGTTAATTCTAGTATGTTTTTAAATTTGACCTTTAAAAGTTTATATGTTCTTAGAGCAAGGCCAGCAATATGGATACCAGTGAAGTTATTGAGGCCATGACAAGACTCTCCTGCGATGATCCTGGTACAGAAGCTCACTAAAAGAATATTAAAAATGGTTAGACTGATGATTGCAATTATGATGGGGAATCATTGCATTGACAGCTACAACAGCAACCAATGAGTGACACTTTATAAAGAAATCCAAACCACTAAATTCATTAGATACTGGCATAGACATTCAAAAAAACTTTGGACTAAATAAAATAAAATGGATGAGATAGTTAATTAATTAGCTGAATTAAGGCAAGCTGTTGTATTGTTAGGGGATCAGTTAGAGATTTTAAAGGAACAGATAAAATTAAAATGTGATTAAAATGTTTCTTGTTATTGTATCACACCCTTAAGATTTAATAAAAACAAACATGATTGGAAAAAGGTTAGGATGCATTTGTTGGGTCACCTTAATTCTTCTCAAATGGTTTTTGATTTACAGAAAAAAAAAATCAAAAACACTTTTACAAAAAAGTTACCTGATATGATAGAAACAGATTTATGGAAAATCTAACAGATACTATAGCCTCATGCAATCCTACGAGTCACTTTAATAGATTTCTTATCCTAACAGTTGTTGCCCTTGTTTTAGCAATAGTAACTTATTTGGCTTTAAAATGTGTTTTGGTATACTTGTGTAAGATTGTTAGACAAATAGAAAGAAGCCTATATTTGCTGTAAGACTACATAACCTACAAGATAGCTGTTTTTTTTTTTTAATAAAAAGGGGATCTGTGGTGGCATTCCTGCTGAGCTGCACCTGGCCTAGCTCCAGAGAGTAGCACCTATCCCTAATCCATCTTTTGTTTCCCTTGTTGTCCTCTACGTGAATCTTGTCTCAGAGTTTCCCAAAGATACAAAGGCCTATACAAAACTTGATTCAGAAAACCTGGAAAACCGTGATATCTGACAAATTGAGGAATTTTCACTTGGCATTGTATTGTTGGGAGTCCCTTTCAGGTTGTTTTGAGCATTTAGAAATTAACTGGCTAAACTGTATTGGAGGAAAATAAAATTGGCCTGAGGAAAAGGGAAGGGGCTTCAGTCCTTTGAGTCCTTAAGAATGTATTTAGCCATCAAGGCTAAATACATTCTTAAGATGCCTCTGAATCTTCATTCCATGGACCCACATGAACCCACACACCCATGTCATGACCACTCAGTTACATCTGAGTCACAGTTCAGGAAAGATATACCTGGCCTTGATTAGATACCAGGTGAATGTGAACAACCTAAAAAATTCTATGCCTGCCCTCTAGTGGAGCCTACACAACACTGCAGAGAAGTCTCTGGGTATTCCTACAGCTCAGAACCCTGCATGGGATTAACTTGTCAACTCCTACTCTGTTTGTGACCAGAGTAAGTCTTCTCATGAGAAACTGATGAACTGATGAACACCACAGAAAGCCTGCAATCAGCAGTAGCGTGCTGTATGCAAATCTGCTGAAGGGTGGAAACTTATCTCTAAAGGTGATGTTCCTGATGAAAAATAAAGTTGCAGGAGGACACACTTTCCTTCACGATTGATGATCCCCCTCCTAGGTTTCTGGTTACCATGGGAATATTTGTGGGGAGATCTAATCTAAGAAATGAGATGCTGAGAACATATTAGAGGTCCCAGAAGGGAAGAAGGGAACACAATCCCCATAAGACTAAAGAGAAAGCATATTACACACACACACACATACACACACACACACACACACACACACACACACACTCCTGAACACATACAAGTACATGGATGCACAATACAAGTACATTGCATTGCATCCACATGTTTAGTTTCCCAGATAACACTAATGTGAGTG
Organism: Peromyscus aztecus; assembly: GCA_902168405.1. NCBI lineage: Eukaryota > Metazoa > Chordata > Mammalia > Rodentia > Cricetidae > Peromyscus > Peromyscus aztecus. The sequence continues at coordinate 50,022 of CABHPQ010140423.1, read as the reverse complement.
AAAGACCCCCACCAAAGCCCCAGACACAGTTCCAAAAGCCCAGACACAGTTCCCCCAGAAACCAAAAGGAGCTAAGGGAAGAGATATCTTAAAAATAAACAGAACTGAGTCAGTTCCCCATTCCTGGAGAGGGTGAAGTCAGGTGTTTTCAAAAGAACAAAGTCAGGATGTTTGGTGGTGACCGATCAACCATGAGATGCCCCTCTCCGGAGATAACATGACCAGACCCCGGAGATGGGTTGTAAAACTCCTGACAGGGCAAACAGATAAGCTAGAATAAGACAAAGTCCAGGCCTGGGGAAAACTGGACCAATCAAGGATGGACCCTCCCCTCTAAGGAATTTTGTGGTTCCCATCATTGATGAGTGAAAACATACAATGTAGTCTAGCCCTTCCATGGAATACTGTTAAGCATGAAATAATACATGCAACCCTTTGGCTGTGGTTAGTCAATTTCAAAAAATCAAGAGTCAAAATTAGCCTTTCCTTCCAGTAAGATGATTGTGTCAGGGATTTCTTTGAGTAACAGAAGGTTGACTAACTCACAGCCAAAGGATTGCATGTATTATTTCATGCTTAACGATATTCCATGGAAGGGCTAGACTACATTGTATGTTTTCACTCATCAATGATGGGCATCTGAATAGTTTCTAATTGGGGGTGCTCTGAGGAGTCCTGCTATAACTCTATTGTCCCCTATATTCTGTGTGGACACCTACTTCTTACTCTAGAATCACTGGGCCACCTGGAGACTGATGTTCAACTTTCTGAAAAATTGTACATAGCTTCTCATAGGACTACACCATTTTATACTACTAGCAATGTCTGAGAGTCCTCATTTCTCCCAACCCTCCATCAGGCTGATTTTAACTCAGTATGAGGAAGTTTGGAATAAAAGCAGTTTCTGAGTGCTGCAGACACAACATGGAGTGGGTGCTTTAGAGTATGATGAACTTAATGGGTGCACTGAGACAGCCTCTCCTCACACCTCAGCATAGGTATGGGACTTCTGCTGGGCTGAGATGCAGCCACAAGCACCTCTGCAGTTTCAGAATTTCTCGGAGAATAAAATCCAGGCCAAGCTCCAAGGATAAGGTTAACTGAACCAAGGTTAGGCAAAAGTGGAAGGAAAATGGCAGCAGACAATGAGGAGAAGAACAAAACAGGATGCAGGGAAGTCATGACTGGGCAGTCACTATTCACCCAGATCAGAGAAGGACACAAACCCTTAGCCAGTCTTTCCTGCCTCTCAGGTACCTTGATTTGCCTTAGTAGCCCCTTTCTCACTTTCATATACCCCATTACTTTGGTTTTCTCCAAAGGATTTCTTTGCAGATAAATAATTCTGCCTCTAAAATTCTGCCTTTTTCTTTTTGGTTTTTTGAGACAGGGTTTCTCTGTGTAGCTTTGTGCCTTTCCTGAAACTTACTTTATAGACCAGGCTGGCCTTGAACTCACAGAGATCCGCCTGTCTCTGCCTCCCAAGTGTTGGGATTAAAGGCGTGTGCCACTGAAAGACCCTAACCCTTCAGGCTCACACCCGCCAAGCCCCAGGAGAATGAGGAACTAAAAAGCTAGTTCCAGGGGCAAACTGACTCAGCCATTACTCAACCACCCTCACCAAAATGTATGGAGATTTCTGTTAAGATATGCCGCTCAACTGTGACTGGGATAATTTGTAAGTGTTCCAGGAAAGACCACTGTAACCTTTGTGTAACCTTCACTCCCGCCCTGATACTCCCCCCTGAGGTTCCAGGAAAAATGTGCATTAGGTCATGATCTTGTGAAATTAGCCCCTAGACATGAACCAATTGGAATGAAATTGTATGGGAATTGTAATCTTATGGCTTTTGTGGGTTTTTTCCTTTAAAAGTACCTATGTGGCTGCAGTAGGGTGCGACTCTTGCTCTTGGGAGGAGAGGAGCCTGACTGTACAACCGCATCAATAAACCTCTTGCGCTGGGCGGTGGTGGCTCACACCTTTAATCCCAGCACTTGGGAAGCAGAGCCAGGCGGATCTCTGTGAGTTCGAGGCCAGCCTGGGCTACAGAGTGAGTTCCAGGAAAGGCGCAAAGCTATACAGAGAAACCCTGTCTCGAAAAACCATACACAAAAAAATAAACCTCTTGCTGTTTGCATCAACTGGACCGGAGTCTGGGTTTTTGGGGCGCCCAACCAAGAAGGTAGCACCCTGGGTCTGGGGTCTATCACCACCACCGCCCAGCCCTGAAAAACTTTTAACTTGCATCAATTTTGTTGTAGTTAGCTGTGTGGACATGCAGAATGATGGGCAGATCCATGTATTCTTTGACTGATGCAAAGTGGTGCTAACCAGATTAAGCACAGTACTTTCTTATTAAAGTCTGTCTCTGTCATTCTTAAAGATGTTCCATTGTTCCGTGAGTAAGTGAACATACACATAGAGACTCAAACACATATTTTCACACCCACAAAGACACACAAAAAATAACACACACACACACACACACACACTTTCTTGAACCCAGAAAGGCAAGGGAGAAGACTCGTGTGTTGCAGCATCTTTTCTACTTCAGGGAGAGGTAGTGGGTGTTGGTTTTTATCATGCTGTTACCCTGTGAGGAGAAGTCATGAAACATAACAGAAGAGTTTTCTAATCCACTAACAAGAGTTTTATTAAGATGCTGAGAGAGGAATAGATGTGAACAGGCCTGTGGAAAGACATGTGTGTGAAGGGGGCTGGGGAGGGAGGGGGACATGGCACAGGCTTATAAAGGCTGGGCTGCACCTGCACACACAGGCCCATGTGGCTATTCCATGCATGTGCATAGATCACATGATTGCACTGTGCACTTTACACAACCATGTGGCCACAGGGTCATGGGTCATGTAGGACGTTTGACCCAGAAATGACTAGGTGGAAATGACTAAGTGTCCCTGATAGAAATCCCCAACACGCCCCCATGGTTGGGCATAGTTGTGCATGCCCTGTGGGACACCTAGTCATTTCTGCCCAGTCATTTCCGGGTCAAACATCTTGCATGACCCAGGACCCCGTGACTTTATGTGGTTGTGTAAAGCGCACAGCACAACCATGTGATCTATGTGCATGCGTGGAATAGCCACATGGGCCTGTGTGTGCAGGCACCATGACTCCCGGGCCCTCTTCACACATGTGTCTTTCTGCAGGCCTGTGCACATCTATCTCTCTCTCCTCATCCTAATAAAACTCTTGCTAGTGGATTCTGTTGTGTTTCATGACTTTTCCTCATAGGGTAAGAGCGCCGTAAAAACCAACATCTGGTGCTGTGATCCAACGGGCGCTCCCAGGTGCTCTGTGCCTGGGAATCTGTAAACCAGGGAGTCTGCTCCATCTGTGACAGACCACTGTCCATTTGCCTGGCCGCAGGTTCCTGCATGCAACATCGCTGCTTCAATTGGTGAGTTCCCTACTTTTCAGCCAGTGTAAATGGTTTCCTAAATTGTGGAAATGACCGTTGAGCATCCAGCATCCCTCTAGTTTTCTTGAAACTAGGAGAAGCCCCGACCATGGTCTTTACTGGCTACAATCGGCCCGCCCCTATTGCAGGCTTAAATTTCTAGCCATCTCCCATGTCTGCAGTTTGAGATATTCCTCATGGTTAGACACCCGCCTTCAGGTGCATCCTTAGGCTGTGTGAGGCTGACACATTTTTCTGGCTTGATGAAGCAGTAAATGCTGTTCTGGATTCCCGGGGAATTCTTGCCTCACACTCCATAGGCCCTTGCCTTTTGGCTGACAAGTCGTCTGGGAGTCTGTGCCTGGTACAGATCCATCCTTGGCCTTAGGGATGCCTGGGGTCTTGGCTTGGGATCACGTTTGTTTTTTTAATTTTTATTTATTTTTATTTTTTATTTTCTGCCTCTCTGCTGCAGACATGGGAAATATGGCTTCCAACACCATCAGTTCTACCTCTCCTCTAGGATGCCTTCTTGAAGCTTTAAAACCTCTCAGCTTAATGCCTTGCTTAAGGATTCCTAAGCTTATCTGTCTCTGTACTAAGAGATGGCCCAAATATACCTTAGAAAAGAATAAAAAATGGCCACTGAGTGGCTCCTTAGATTCTGATATTTTACGGGAATTATCAAATTTCTGCCAGCAAACAGGCAAATGGAAAGAGTTGCCCTATGTCATAACTTTCTTCTTTCTCAGTGCTAAACCATCTCTTCTGGATTCCTTCTCTCCTGCTCATATGCTCTTAGCTATGCCTGAACCAGACGATTCTCTGACTCCAGAATCTCTGGCCCTAGATCCTGCAAATGAACCTCCACCTATCTGACCTTCCACCCCCACCTCTATTCCCAGGGCGTCTGTTCCTTCAGCTCCTCCTCCAGATCCTCTTCTTCTAAAGCCATTTTTTCTTCAGCAGTAGTTGTTTCCAAAGGCCCTGCCCTGGCTCCAACCTTCACTCCTCCTGCTACTCACTCTCAGACTGCTAAAGGGCCATTCAAACCCACCAACCATTCTCCCTTTGTGAGAGGTGGCCAGTGTGGATGGACTGATTAAGGTCTATGTTCCATTCTCTCTCACAGAACTCTCTCAGATAGAAAAGAAACTGGGTTCTTATACCTCTAATTCTGCTTCCTTTATTAAATAGTTTCAACATATAACTCAATCTTATAGTCTCACCTTTCATAATATATACATGATACTTGCTAATAATCTACTTTCTGAGGAGCACAGGCAGGTGTGGGAGCAGGCTGGGACTCATGCAGATGAGGTTCACCAGATTAACCTGGCACACCCTCCAGGGGCTGAGGCAGTTCCTGATCAAGACCCACATTGGGATTATAATACCCAGGGTGGTTCTCTAGCCAGAGATAGGTTTATTACCTGTCTCCTGACAGGCCTCTGCTGCCCTAAAACCAGTAAACTACGAAAAACTAAAAATGATAGTTCAAGATAAGGACAAAAATCTGTCACTTCTTAGAGTGGCTCATCAAGGCTCTCCTTCAGTTTACTAGCTTAGATCCTGAGAGCCCTGAGGGCAGGCAGCTCCTAATGACCCACTTTGTCTCACAGAGCTTCCCCGACATAAGGGTTAAACTTAAATGCTTAGAGAATGGCCCCCTGACCCCACAGGCAGATGTGTTAGTGGTAGCATTCAAGGGTTACCATGGGAGAGATGAAAAGGCCCAGAAGAGGAACTGCCAGATGCTGGCACACAGTATCCGACCGGCTCTCCAAAAGCCGTCTGGTCCCCTTTTCAAGTGCAGGAAAGAAGGCCATTGGGCCCGGGCTTGCACCCCCCCACACAAAGGGCACCAATAGGGCCTTGCCCAAAATGTTGCCAAAAGGGTCACTGGTCAGCTGACTGTCCTAATGCACCTAGCGGCATAGGAACGCCAGATGAAGACCACCCTCCAGCTGACTTTCTAGGCTTGGCCTACAGTGACTACTGACGCTGCCCAGTTTCTGCCCCGGCCACTCCCATCTCACACAGGGAACCTAGGGTAGTGATAAAAGTAACTGGGTGCCCCATCTCATTCCTTTTGGACACCAGAGCTACCTATTCTGTCCTGAGGGAGTTTTGGGGGCCTACTTCTCCTCGTCACCCTATTGTCGGGGTTGGGGGACAGCCTTATCTACCTCATCAGACACTACCACTTAATTGTATTTTCAGAGGCATCCCTCTCTCACACACATTCTTAGTGATGCCAACCTGCCCTGTGCCTCTAATGGGAAGGGATCTTCTAGCTAAGGTAGGAGCATCCATTTCTTTCACTCTCCACATTCACCTTACCCCAGACTCACCAGCAGCTCCTCTTCTTCTTCTCCTAGCCACCCACTCTATTGACTCTAATAGTTCCTTTCCCTTGCCAGCCTCTCTGGTAGACCCAAAATTCTGGGATACCCAGAACCCTTCTATCGCTAGGCACCATCAGCCTTTTACTATCCTGTTACAGGACCCTACCAAATATATCACCCAAGCTCAGTACCCTCTCTCACTCCAGAGCCTAAGAAGACTTAAACCTATCATTTCTGACCTTCTCAGGAAAAAGCTGCTCTGCCCAACCTCTTCACCTTTTAACACTCCCATACTTGCAGTTAAAAAGTCCAATGGAACCTACTGCCTGGTTCAAGACCTCTGGCTCGTTAATTCTGCAGTGGCCCTCCTCCATCCTGTAGTGCCTAACCCTTATACTCTCCTGTCCACTGTCCCTTCAGGAACCTCTCACTTCTCAGTTCTAGATCTCAAGGATACCTTCTTTTCTATTCCTCTAAGTCCTCAGTCTCAAAATATCTTTGCTTTCACCTGGACTGACCCTGACACTCATTTGTCCACACAGCTGACCTGGACTGTTCTGCCACAGGGATTTAGAGATAGTCCACACCTATTTGGTCAGGCTCTGGCCTCTGACCTGCTTTCTCTGTCTCTCCTTGGCTCTAAACTAATACAGTATGTAGATGATATTTTACTCTGTAGCCCGTCCTTAAAGGTTAGCCAAACTAACATCTCTGCTCTCCTAAATTTCTTATCTAGTTGAGGCTACAGGGTATCCCGTTCTAAAGTTCAGCTGTACACTCTCCAGGTCACCTATTTGGGTCTAACCGTTACTCCAACCCACAAGGCTATTACTGTAGACAGAAAGCATCTGATCCAGTCTCTTGTGGTCCCTTCTACTAAACAGGAGATTCTGTCTTTCGTAGCTGGCTTCCTACAGTCTTGGGTTCCATCTTTTTCTCTCCTTGCTCACCCCTTTTACAAGGCAGCTCAGGGCTCTCCACATGAGCCCCTCTTCCATCCTGTTACTAAACCTTTCCAGAAGCTCCAACAGGCTCTTCTCCAGGCCCCAGTGCTTTACCTCTCAGACCTAACCCATCCCTTCTCCCTCTATGTAGCAGAGAAGGAGGGATTTGCCCTGGGAACTCTAGGGCATCATTTGGGACCCTCCTGCATATCTGTCAAAGAAGTTAGACCTTACCAGTCCAGGGCTGGGCACCTTGCATCCATGCCTTAGCAGCTGCTGAGCTCCTTATTTGGGAATCAAAGAAGCTAACCATTGGGCAACCTATTACTGTCTTCTCTCACCATAACTTGTCCCATCTCTTAACTTTAGGCTTACAAACTTTACCTCCTTCCCAGGTTCTTTCTTTCCAGGTGGCATTACTAGAGGATGCCACACTTACTTTCTGGACCTGTCCACCTCTTAATATTTCAAGCCTCCTCCCTTAAACTAATGCTAACTATTCTCCTTCTCATTCCTGCACTGAAACCTTAGAGGAACTGTTACCTCACCCTTCACACATACAGGAGGGCACATTGCCTCAGGCTACTTATACTTGGTACACAGATAGGAGCTCCTTTTTACATGAAGGGGACCCACAAAGCAGGCTATGCCATAGTGTCAGATACTGAGATGATAGAAGCACAGGCATTACCCACACACACCACTAACCAACAGGCTGAGCTGATAGCTCTCACCCGTGCCTTCCAGTTGGCACAGGGACAATCTCTAAATGTTTACACAGACTCCAAATATGCTTTTCACATCCTCCTGTCCCATGCTGCTATTTGGAGGGAGAGTGGCCTTCTCACAGCAAAAGGGGGATCCATACCTAACTCAGGCCAAATAATGGCCATGCTGGAGGCTTCCCACCTCCCCAAGGCTATAGGAATTGTCCATTGCCAGTCTCATCAGACCAATAGCTCTATCATCTCTAAGGAAAACAACTGGGCTGACCAGGCAGCCAGGACAGCAGCCCTCCAGGGTCAAGTCTCTCCCACAGGGAATCCATATAGTACAGCTCACACCCTCACAGGGAGCCCCTGACACTAGGCAAATTCTTTCCTATTTACAACAGCTCTTTCACACTAATAATCTTGCTCTGTCTCACTTTGTAAAAGCCCACCTGCAACCCACCTCTGAGGACTTACAGTTCTTAAGAACTATTACTGTCTCTTGTGAGATTTGCCAAAGGACAGACCCCAATACCAGGTACAGAAGTGAACCTTTTCCCACCCACCAGACTAGAGGTTCCCTTCCAGGGACTGACTGGCAGCTTGATTTTACCCATATGCCCACCGTCAGGGAAATTAAATATCTCCTTGTGATGGTAGACTCATTTTCAAATTGAGTGGAGGCATACCTAGTTTCTAATAAGCAGGCTCACACAGTTACAGACTTCCTTCTCCAAGAAATTATTCCTCGGTTTGGGGTTCCTGCTTCCCTTCAATCTGACAATGGCCTGGAGTTCACCTCTCAGATTTCCCAGATGCTAGCTAAGACTCTTAACATTCTTTGGTATTTTCATATCCCATACCATCCTCAATCCTCAGGAAAGGTGGAGCATACCAACCAGTCTTTAAAAACTATTCTTACTAAGATGTCACAGGATCTTCACCCCAACTGGGTAAAATTATTGCCTCTAGCTCTTTTCAGGCTCAGGGCTCTTCCTAAAAAGCCTCTTTTAATTTCTCCATTTGAACTAATGTATGGAAGACCAGTTCTAACACCAGGTCTTCTATCCAACCCTTCAACTGTTCCAGATAGCCATTTAACTCCCATGCTATGTCACCTAAGGTCTATCCTGTGGAACTTCACAGACCATTCCTTACTTCAGCCATGTGACAATCCTTGCCTACCTCCAATCCACATTGGGGATCAGGTTCTTCTTTCCCCTCCAGGCCAGTGCCTTTCACCCCTTTCCTCTAAGTGGCAGGGACCCTTCAAGGTAATTCTTGTGACTCCTACAGCTGCTAAACTCAAGGGCTTTCCCCACTGGGTCCATCTGTTTCATTTAAAACCTTTTATCTCACCCCATCCCAGGAAAATCTCTCTTCATATACAGTGACACAAATAGGGCCTTGTTCTCTCAAGCTCCAGAGGACATTAGAATCCACTGCTTTGTCACCAGTTCCAGAGGAATGAGGTATCACCCCTTCCTTTCCTAACTAGTGCCACACAGAGCTGGAGGCAAAAGGACCATCAAAAAATATCCAGGCAGTAAGGAAAAAACAATAAAAAACCCAGTAATAATCAAAAGGTTATTTTGGGATCTGTAAAAACAGATTGTAATGTAACAGTCTATCATTGTTAAATGCTCAGCAATTGATCACCAGTGTTTCCTGAATGCTAAACTAATGAAGGGAACAGGTGCCTTGAATAAACTACCTTCTAATAAAGCTTGTCTCAGGTAAAAAATTAAGCAGAGTACTAAAACACCATAATAATCACTAATTTTCTCACGGTCACTTCTTAACATGTCCAAATTTTTTCCAAGCTCCAGAAACCAGCTTAAATCCATCTGGACAGGCCAGATCTACCTCAGATAAGTGCCAACTCCCCTGGTCTGGGAACACTCCAAAAAATAAAATAATGATCATTTTCACTCTAAGCTTTTTCTGTGTCACCAGTATCTTGTCAGACAAAAGGTTCCCAGCCATGACCACGAAGGATGGACCGCTCCAGAGCAATGGACGACAGACAGCTCATCATCCCAGGACTTCAGAAGCTCCCCTCCCCATTCCCCCAAGAGCCAACTGACATCCACCAGTCAGCTGGAAGCAGTTTTTGAGAGAAACGATGCCCCATACCCACTCATGTGCCATTTTTTTTTAATAAAACCAAAGAGTCTGGGATGACTAGAACCACAGCCCTTGCTTTGGTTCAGAGGCAAAGAAAAAGAGAAGCAGTCCTTTCCAAGTGCTAGGGTCCTATCCAAGTCAGGTGCTCACCGGTAGGATTGGGTCTTCTCACTTAACTCCTTGCATTTGTACAAGGCCTCACTAATCTTCTTGGGGTATTTCTTCAGATCTGACATCTCCTTTTATGTTCCATTTTCAGCATCTCAAGCTCAGAATTCAGCCTGTGGTAGGCCATGGCCCCTGGAGCAAAAAGCCCCATGAACACTGGCCTTAGGGACCACATGAATTAAGGCTGTATCTTGGACTACCTTAGCTCACTGGATGTCACATCCTGAATCCTATGTACTGGGATCTCCTCATGTGAATTAGACTTCCTACACTGACCAGGGCCAGGAAAGGCTAGGTGTCAAGAGGGAGGGAGGCAGGGCTACATGAGCTCCCACAGTAGAAATGGAGTGGTAGACTAGCCCTCTAAGAAGGTTCCAAGAGTCTGTGCCACAGGTCTGGGCCTACCTGAAATCTGTGATGACATTTCTCCTGTCTTCAGAACAGGGATTATTTATCCTGTGTTTCTATTATTATAATGATGCCCAGAACTCATAATCAGTATTTACATGGAGGAGACACTACATCATGATGACTTTATAAACTCCCAAGGGGATTCCAGTGATCCACCAAGGTGAACACAAAGGCTAAGAGCAGTGATGCTCAAAGTGGGGCTCCCTGGTCTCATCACTTACATCACCTGAAATCTCTGAGACAGGCAAATCCTCAGACCTGCTGTCAATCTGACTCACAGGATCTGGTAGGATACACACACACACACACACACACACACACACACACACACACACACACTGTAAGGGAACCCCTCAGAGACAGTATAGAACACACTCAGACACCAAATACTCAGCACAAAGAGATTTATTACCCCAGAGGTGCAAGTTTGGGGTTTGGAGGCTGCCTCTGGATCAGGCTGTATTCAGAGTTTTTCTGTGTCCCACCTGGCCTGTGGTCAGGACAAATCTCTCTCACCCACTAGTCCTGCAGCTGCTCAGACCCAAGTAAACACACAAAGGCTTATATTAATTAAAACTGCTCGGCCATTAGCTCAGGCTCACTACTGACTAGCTCTTACACTTAAACTAAGTCCATTTCTGTATGTTAATCTATATGTCGCCACGTGTTCCATGGTCACTGCCAACAGCCATTACCTACCTGATAACAAGTTCTTCACCAATTCACCAAAAGTCAAGCTGCCCTTTCCAGGAGCTTTCTTTGAGACACAAGGGAAGGCCCTCAGCACTCCCTCCTTGTAATCCAGAGATTCTCTGATTCATTAGAAACTAGTTCATCATGTGTGGAGGGCAAGATTCACTTTCCAAACACTGCCCAGAAATGACTCTTCCCATCCTTAAGATCACTAACCAATAAGATGAGAAATAAAGTATAGTGGTATTTTATTTGTACTGAAATGTGATTTTATTTGTATGTTAATAAATAAAGTTGCCTAGGGGTCAGAGCTATTAGCAAGCTGTAGAGAAAGCCAATTGTGGTGGTGCACACCGGTAGGATTTGCTGAAGGAGGCGCACACCTTTAATCCCAGCACTTGGTAGGCAAAGCTAGGTAGATCTCTGTGTGTTCAAGGATATATCCGCATTGGAAACACACGCTCCAATGTGTGTCTGGAAGTCTGTACAGACAAGCAGCGACGAGGCAGTAATGTGATTGGGTTTACAACCAATGAGAAGACAGAACAGGAAGGCTATGTAAAGACAAACAGGAAGTAGCTCCTTTTTTCGGAGAGGTCTCTTGGCTGAAGAGGCTAGCTGAAGCAGGCAGGTAAGGCTCTTAGCTCTGACCTCTTGGGCTTTTATCTTTACATTGGCTCTGTGTTTCTTATTTAATAAGACAGTTGGTTACATCTACAGTAAAGGATGCCAAGAAATTAGTTCAGGATGATGGGGAAGAAAGATCAGTTCCATGAGGTGAACAAGTGTAACATGAATCTTAAATGCTCTTATAATAAAAACCCAGAGCCAGATATTGGAGTGAAAGCTGAAAGACCAGGGGGATAAAACAAGCAAACCACAAGTTCTTACTTCTAGGAAATCCTCAGCCCAAGAGAGATACTTCCTATATACTCACACCCATATATCTTTCTGTGCCCTGCCATTTTACTTCCTCTTTCTTTCCAGCTATATCACTTCCTCTTTCTGTCCAGCTCTATCACTTCCTGTCTTGTGTGTATAGACCTCTAGACCTCTACAGTCAACTAGTGCTGGGATTAAAGGCATGTGCCACCATGCTTGGCCCTGTTCCCAGTGCAACTTTGAACTCACAGAGATCTGGATGAATCTCTGCCTCCTGGATGCTAGAATTAAAGGCACGTGCTACCACTGCCTAACCTCTACATTTAATATAGTGTCTGGCTTTTTCTTCTGATCCCCAGGCAAGCTTTATTTGTTAGAGCACAAATAAAATATCACCACAAACAAGCACATCAGAGGAGATCCATGGGGCTGTTACAATGTATAGGGTGGTGGGGAATTGTGCAGGTCCTGTCAGAAGAATAAGTCACGTAGGTAATGATGAAAAGTTTGCCAAAACCTTCAGCAAATACACTCCAGCCATCATGATGTTAGCAAAGGTGTTATCAACTACTGATAGGTACAACTGAAACTACCTAAGGATTGGGCATCCCCAGGTGAGCCCTCAGACACCAAGGACAAACACTTATAGGAAGAGTGATGTTCCAGTTCTGTACCCAAGCTAGAGGAAATATGACTAGCTAGTGAGAGAGCAGGAACTCAGAAACCTTAGGGGTCACTGACAAGCAGCAATATTTGGTGCCCTGCTAGTGATTGTTATTTGAAATGTGAGAATCTCTAGCTTTGGCCAGGGGGTTTTATTTTCCCAGTTATTAGTGACACACACCAAAAGAAATCTAGTGTGGGTGAAGTGAAGAGCTGGTACTGAAACCTCTTTAGTCCCTCTGTGCTTCCTTTCCACTCACAGTGAGGGCCACAGTGATGGGTCCCCAACAGAGCAGCTGCAGCCTTGACCATCCCTGGCTCTCTGCCAAACTAACCATGAAAAATCCTTCACTCTGGGTCTGCTCTTGAAGAACTCAGAGAACAAGGATAGGCCCATTGCTTCTTAGAAGCTCTCACCTCCTTAGTCCTACCCCTGAAAGGATCAGCTGAATTCTTCCTCTTTCAGGAAGTTCCCCATTCCTCACCCAGGATTCACTGTGCTTTCCCCAGAACCATTTATTTCTTGATGTGTGACACAGAGACCAAAGGCCGTCTTCCTTCTGCCTCCCTCTGGTCTCCCTATGCTCTCCATCTTGTCCTCCAAGAAGCCTGTTCAGTCTAGTCAGCACTAGGCACTGAGTGAATGCCCATTCACATCACAGTGAATGCCAGGGCTCTCCAGGATACAGTAGAATGTGCATGTGCTGATGTCACATGGTATAGCTATTACATCCCTGCTACATACTTCACTGCAAAGTGACTTGAAACCAAGGTGCCATTTCCAGGAGCCTTTGAGGTCACAATGGAAACCTTTAGGTATATTCTTCTTCCAAAGCCAGAAATCTAGCCCTCTGCTTTATTAGAAACTTTAAGTGAAGTTGAAAACTCACTTTTCATGCACTGTCCAGGGTTGGCTTTTCCCCTCCTTAGGATCCATAAATCAGCAAGATGAGAAATAAAGGATGCTTAGAAATGAGGTCAGGACAATGGGGAGTAGTAGGGATGAGACCTCTGAAATGAACAATCACTCAGGGAATATCTTCAAACTTTAAGAGATTGGTGGGCTCAAAAAAAAGTCACATAGTTATGAAATTCCCCCAGAGTGTCAGTAGAACTCACTCAAGGTATGAGGTTGTTAGTGAAGATATGATTAGCTCTGAACACATCTGACTGGAGCCACTGAGCCCAGGTGAGCTCTCAGATATTGAAAGCAAACAATATGGAAAGAGTTTGATGACCCAGACCTTGAATTAATAGACTGAGGAAAAAGTAGTGGCAAGTCAGAGTTCAGTGTTGGCTATGGAGAAGCATCATGAGTGAAACATAAACACACACACACACACACACACACACACACACACACACACAAACTAGGCACACAATCGTGGGGTAGAAAATGATGTAGATCACTGCTATGGTGCTTCAACCAGTAAAGAAAAGCCAAATTCCTAGTTTTGGAGCCACCTGTTCCAATCCACATGCTCTTGAATAGGTGGCACCTTTGGTTACAAGATCCAGTAGGAGAAAATGAGAAGGGCAGACAAGGGGAGAGACTCAGTTGTTGCATCATATAGCTTTGTTATATCCTAAATCCACATTTCTTATCCTTACAGTCCCTATAAAGAGAAGCCAGCTCACGGTTAGCCTGGAATGCATGTTCTCCAACCAAATCTTTAGATTTTCTCCACCAAAGCATGATCCTTGCAACCTAGGACTGATGAGTCTGTTGGGTGATCTGTGTCATTTCAGATTTTGAAGCCCTAATCAAATAAATGTGATTGTCAACTTTATTTCTAAATAGAGTCTTGTAGAGACCAAGAAGTTGAGGACATACTGGAATTTAGGAGCAAGGCAAGTGCCCTAAACTGATATAAAAACTCTTTTAAGAACATAGATGACAGTGTTGGGGGTAAAGAAATCAGAGGAGGCCGGGCAGTGGTGGCACATGCCTTTAATCCCAGCACTCGGGAGGCAGAGGCAGGTGGATCTCTGTGAGTTCGAGGCCAGCCTGGGCTACCAAGTGAGTTCCAGGAAAGGCGCAAAGCTACACAGAGAAACCCTGTCTTGAAAAACCAAAAAAGAAAGAAAGAAAGAAAGAAAGAAAGAAAGAAAGAAAGAAAGAAAGAAA
>CABHPQ010140423.1:17511-30347 GCA_902168405.1 Peromyscus aztecus | reverse complement strand
AGAGAGAGAGAGAGAGAGAGAGAGAGAGAGAGAGAGAGAGAGAGAGAATCCAAATTAGCAAAATCAGAAGCGAAAAGGGAGACATAACAACTAACAACAAGGAAATCCAGAGAATCATCAGGTCATACTTCAAAAACCTGTACTCCACAAAACTGGAAAATCTAAAAGAAATGTATAATATTCTGGATAGGTACCACATACCTAAGTTAAATCAAGACCAGATAAACTATTTAAATAGACCAATAACCCCTAAGGAAATAGAAACAGTCATTAAAAGTCTCCCAACCAAAAGAAGCCCAGGACCAGATGATGTCAATGTAGAATTCTACCAGATCTTCAAAGAAGAGTTAATACCAATACTCTTTAAATTGTACCACACAATAGAACCAGAAAGAATGTTACCAAATTCCTTCTATGAGGCTGCAATTACCCTGGTTCCCAAGCCAAACAAAGATGCAACAAAGAAAGAGAACTACAGACAAATCTCCCTCATGAACATTGATGCAAAAATACTCAATAAAATACTGACAAACAGACTCCAAGAACATATCAAAACATGACCAAATAGGCTTCATCCCAGAGATGCAAGGATGGTTCAACATACAAAAGTCTGTCAATGTAATACACCATATAAAGAAACAGAAATAAAAAAAAAACACATGATCATCTCACTAGATGCTGAAAAGGTCATTGAAAAAATCCAACAACCCTTCATGATAAAGGTCTTGGACAGATTGGGAAAACAGGGAACACACCTAAGCATAATAAAGGCAATTTACAGCAACCCAACAGCCAACATCAAAGTAAATGTAGAGAAACTCAAAGTGACTCCACTAAAATCAGGAAGAAGACAAGGTTGTCCACTCTCTCCATACTTATTCAATATAGTACTTGAAGTTCTAGCCAGAGCAATAATGCAACATAAGAAGATCAAGGGGATACAAATTGGAAAGGAAGAAGTCAAGGTTTCACTATTTGCAGATGACAAAGTGTGTTTCTTGTAAGGGAACTGGTCATTGAATTACCTTTCAGATGCCAGTTTACCACAAGATGACTCTTCTCTTAGAATGAAGAGTTCTTCACTGGTAAGCAATTTCATAATTGCACTCCCATTCATAAACACAGTGGGAAAAAATTGGTGTCTGCTCCCAGCAAGTATAGCGCATAGGATGTAAAAGAAGCTTCAGTTCTTCTCAGTTGCCAAAGCTGAGTTGAACTAGATATGGCCGGTGTGTAGGAAGCACAGGTATTTTGTACTGAGCAAGCTCACTGTTCTGGTTATATAGGAAACAAAGTAGAGGAGAAGAGTGCTCCTTTCTCAAAAGCAGAGTGTATTTCTTGTAAAGGCAACCTAGTGTTGAATTCCTATTTATAAACAGAGTGGAATCAAATGCTGTCTCTTGTTCTATGAGCAACAGTTCTTTTCGGGTAAGGAAAGTAACTATTGTGATCCCAATGAGATACACAGTGCAAAAAGCACCCGCGTCCACTCCCAGCAACTACAGAGCATTGGATGTAAGAGAAGCTACTGTTCTTCTCAGTTTCCTAAAGAAAGTTGAACTAGATATGGCCTGTGTGGGTAGAAAGCACAGTACTTTTGTTCTGAGCAAGCTCACTGTTCGGGCTCCATAAGAAACACAGAAGAGTAGAAGAGTGCTCCTTTCCCAAATTCAGGCTATGTTTCTTGTAAGGCAACTCAGTATTAATTTCCCCTTCATACACGGAGTCGAATCACATGCTGTCTCTTGTCCTACAAGCAACAGTTCTTTTCGGATAAGGAAAGGCAATATTGGGCTCCCATTGAGATACACAGTGCAAATAGCACCCTAGTCTGTTTCCAGCAACTACAGTACATTGGCTGTAAGAGAAGGTATGGTTCTTATCAGTTTCCTAAGCAGAGTTGAATTACATATGGCACGTGTGTGTAGGAACCACAGTTCTTTATTCTGAGCAAGATCACTGCTCTGGCAATTTAGGAAACACAATAGAGTAGAAGAGGGCTCCTTTCTCAATTACAGACAGTGTTAATTTCCCATTCATAAACCGAGTTGAATCCCATGCTGTCTCTTGTCTTATGAGCAACAGTTCTTTTCAGGTAAGGAAAGTCACTATTGGGCTCCCATTGAGATATACAGCTGAAAGAGCACACTCATCTATTCCCAGCAACTACACTGCATTGGATGTAAGAAAAGCTATGGTTCTTCTCAGTTTCTTAAGCAGAGGTGACTACATATGGACCGAGTGTGTAGAAAGCACAGGTCTTTTGTTCTGAGCAAGGTCACTCTTCAGGATCTATAGGAAACACAGTAGACTAGAAGAGTGCTCCTTTCTCAAAAGCAGAGTGTGTTTCTTGTAAGGCAACTCAGTGTTAATTTCCCAGTCATAAACAGAGGTGAATCATGTGCTGTATCTTGTCCTAGGAGCAACAGTTCTTTTCGGGAAATGAAAGTCACTATTAGGCTCCCATTGAGATACACAGTACAAATAGCACCCTACTCTCTTCCAAGAAACAACAGTGCATTGGATGTAATACAAGCTAGGGTTCTTCTCAGTTTCTTAAGCAGAGGTGAAATAGATATGGACTGAGGGTGTAGGAAGCCCAATTCTGTTGTTCTGAGTAGGTCACTGTTCTGGCTCTATAGGAAACACCGTAGACTAGAAGAGTACTCCTTTCTCAAAAGCAGAATGTGTTTCTTGTAAGGCAACTAAGTGTTAATTTCCCAGTCATAAACGGAGTGAATCTCGTGCTGTATCTTGTCGTATGAGCAACAGTTCTTTTCAGGTAAGGAAAGTCACTATTGGGCTCCCATTGAGAAACACAGTGCAAATAGCACCCAGGTCTGTTTCCAGCAAGTACAGTGCATTGGATGTAAGACAAGATACAGTTCTTCTCAGTTTTTTTGAATTTATTTTATTTTATTTTACAATATAATTCAACTTTACATATCAGTCATAGATTCCTCCTTTCTCCCTCCTCCTGCCCCACCTCCTCCCCCCATCCTACCCCCCCATTTCCATCTCCTCTAGGGCAAAGACTCCCCAGAGGATTAAGATAAACCTGGTGGACTCAGTCCAGGCAGGTCTAGTCCCCTCCTCCCAGGCTGAGCCAAGCGTCTCTGCTAAGACCCAGTTTTCAAACAGCCAATTCATGCACTGAGCACAAGACCTGGTCCAACTGCCTGGATGCCTCCCAAACAGATCAAGCCAATCAACTGTCTCACCCATTCAGAAGGCCTTATCCAGTTGGGGGTCCCTCAGCCATTAGTTCACAGTTCATGTGTTTCCATTCGTTTGGCCACTCGTCCCTGTATTCCATCCATCCCTGGTCCCAACAACTCTTGCTCACAGAAACCCTCCTCCTTCTCGCCAATTGTACTCCCGGAGCTCAACCAGGGGCCTGATCATGGGTATCTGCATCCAGTTCCCTCAGTCACTGGATGGGGTTTCTATCACGTCTTCTCAGTTTCTTAAGCAGAGTTGAACTAGATATGGACCGAGTATATAGGAAGCACAATACTTATGTTCTGAGCAAGGTCACTCTTCTGGATCTATAGGAAGCACAGTAGAGTAGAAGAGTGCTCCTTTCTCAAAAGCAGAATGTGATCCTTGAAAAGCAACTCAATGTTAATTTCCCAGTCAAAACCGGAGTTGAATCATGTGCTGTATCTAGTCCCATGAGCAACAGTTCTTTTCGGGTAAGGAAAGTCACTATTGGTATCCCGTTGAGATACTCAGTGCAAATTGCACCCCAGTCTGTTCCCAGTACCTACAGTGCATTGGATGTAAGACAAGCTAAGGTTCTTCACAGTTTCTTTCTTTTTTATTTTACTTTATTTATTTTTTCAAATTACACTCATGATATTCATTAATTACACTCATGATATTAATCACATTTGTGGTATTCATAGATTACATTCACAGTATTCATTCAATTATATATAATATATATATATTTTAATTTTAAATGCTGAATGTCATTTATTTAAGGGGAGAGGAGGTCTTAAATACAGGCTTACAGCACAATGGCAGAACCCTGGAGGGCAGAAGTTCACTACTGATATTTTACAATCTTGCTTCTAATCTGTTAACGCCCATTATTCAGGGTACCAGGCAAGGAACTTCCCTAAAGCATTCAGGAGGGTGGAAACTGGCAGGGAATTAGCATAGGGAGGATATCAAGGTCGAGGTGTGCAAGCAAGGTAGTAGTTACCCAAAACTGGGGCCAGGGCCCTACAGGTCCCCCTTTTATTAAAAAATGAGCTTCTGACTTGGGTTGTGTGGGACATCAGCAGGTTACCTTACCCTTCATGGAGATGCCTGCCCAGGCCACACAGGTGCTCTGTCTTAGGTTGATGAGTGCCCCCCAGGCATTACTTATCTCTGAATACTCATTTTCATACAGGCTCAATCGTGTGTGAGCTGCAGAGTTAACTGCTGCCAAAGATCTCAAAGTGGCACTGCTTGCAATCTGTGTGTTCAATACAGAAAAGACCAACAGAGGTCCTATTTCACCCATAGCCAGTAGGATAATGGCAACTGAGCCATTCCCTTCCTTAACAAGCCATTCTGTACGTTGGTGTCCTTGTATGATAGTATCCCAAAAGCAACTGGAGCTTGAGTTTATAAATTTATAATTTTCAAAGCCAATTGAGATGTATATAGCTACTGAATTAAATTTATCATGCCCAATAGAATGAGAGATCAACTAACTGTGGTTGCTACTTTTGTTGCCAGGGTCTCCATTGTGCTAGCTGTAGTAAGCAATTATGAAATGGTAATCCCAGAAAGAGTAGCAGTGGTGGGCGCCATTTCTATGGCAACAGCGCCATTTCTAATGGCAACAGCGGCAGCAGCAATGTCAAATTCTCTTCTGGATTGTGTGGACATCCACTGGCATAGATACAACTCCAGTATCACGTACCGCCAAGGCCCATTTTTCTTGATCCCAGCACGACTTTAGCTGGTAGCTCTTCTGGAGAATCCAATCTTAGGGTTACAGTTCCTAGGCTTACATTAATGCTTGCCAAAGCTGGCGATGTCGGTCCCTCAATCTCCATTGACATCAGAAGGATAGATTTTTTCATGAAGACCCATTAGGTCTCTGTCATGTTGGGCTTCAGCAGCAGCCACAGGGTGCATTCAGTGCTCAGGAATCCAAAGAGGAACCTCATTGTCCTGAGGAAAGACATAAACAGAACCCCAGGGCCATATCAACACTAGATCGTGTCTCCTCCACGTGCTAGTAGAAAGATCCTTCCATCGCTCCAGAAGGTGATTTGCCACAGGAGCTCTCCAGTGCTTGTCTGCATCAGATATTCCAACAGAATCAATCGATTAACTCCAGCAGAATCCACCGATAAACAATTTAAAATAGTCTGATTGTTCTTTATTTTATATCTAGAATCCACTTATGAGTGAGTACATACCATGATTGTCTTTCTGGGATTGGGTTACCTCACTCAGGATGATATTTTCTAGTTCCATCCATTTGCCTGCAAATTTCATGCTTTCATTGTTTTTCTCTGCTGAGTGGTACTCCATTGTGTATATGTACCACATTTTTTTAATCCATTCTTCAGTTGACGGGCATCTAGGTTGTTTCCAGGTTCTGGCTATTACAAATAGTACTGCTATGAACATAGCTGAGCATGTATCTTTGTGGTATGAATCAACATTCCTTGGATATATGCCCAAGAGTGGTATGGCTGGGTCTTGAGGTAGTTCAATTCCTAGTTTTCTGAGAAACCACCATACTGATTTCCACAGTGGTTGTACAAGCTTGCATTCCCACCAACAGTGGAGGAGTGTTCCCTTTGCTCCACATCCTCTCCAACATTGACTGTCATTGGTGTTTTTGATTGTAGCCATTGTGACAGGTGTAAGGTGGTATCCCAGAGTCGTTTTGATTTGCATTTCTCTGATGACTAAGGATGTTGAGCATTTCTTTACATGTCTTTCAGCCATTTGTAATTCTTGTTTTGTGAATTCTCTCTTTAGCTCTTTAGCCCATTTTTTAATTGGATTGTTTAGTTTTTTGATGTCTAGTTTCTTGAGTTCTTTATATACTGTGGAGATCAATCCTCTGTCAGATGTGGAATTGGTGAAGATCTTTTCCCATTCTCTTGGCTGTCTTTTTGTCTTATTGACTGTGTCTTTCGCCTTGCAAAAGCTTCTCAATTTCGAGAGGTCCCATTTATTAATTGTTGTGCTCAGTGTCTGTGCTGTTGGTGTTTTATTTAGGAAGTGGTCTCCTGTGCCAATGCGTTCAAAAGCACTTCCTACTTTCTCTTCTATTAAGTTTAGTGTAACTGGATTTATGTTGAGGTCTTTGATCCACTTGGATTTGAGTTTTGTGCCTGGTGACAGATATGGACCTATTTGTAATCTTCTACATATTGACATCCAGTTATGCCAGCACCATTTGTTGAAGATACTTTCTTTTTTCCATTGTATAGTTTTGGCTTCTTTGTCAAAAATCAGGTGTTTATATGGGCATGGATTAATGTCAGGGTCTTCAATTTGATTCCATTGGTCCATATGTCAGTTTTTATACCAGTACCAAGCTGCTTTTATTACTATAGCTCTATAGTAGAGCTTGAGGTCAGGGATGGTGATGCCTCCGGAGGTTGCCTTATCATATAGGATTTTCTTAGCTATCCTGGGTCTTTTGTTTTTCCATATGAAGTTGAGTATTTTTCTTTCCAAGTCTGTGAAGAATTGTGTTGGGATTTTGATTGGGATTGCATTGAATCTATAGATTGCTTTTGGTAGGATTGCCATTTTTACTATGTTAATCCTACCTATCCATGAGCATGGGATGTCCTTCCATTTCCTGATATCCTCTTCAATTTCTTTCTTTAGAGATTTAAAGTTCTTATCATAAAGGTCCTTCACTTGTTTAGTTAGTGTTATCCCAAGGTATTTTATATTATTTGTGGCTATTGTAAAGGGTGATGTTTCTCTGACTTCTTTCTCAGCCCTTTTATCATTTGTGTATAGGAGGGCTACTGATTTTTTTGAGTTGATCGTGTATCCTGCCACTTTACTGAAGGAGTTTATCAGCTGTAGGAGTTCCCTGGTTGAATTTTTGGGGTCACTTATGTATACTATCATATCATCTGCAAATAGTGAAAGTTTGATTTCTTCCTTTCCAATTTGTATCCCTTTGATCTCCTTTTGTTGTCTTATTGCTCTAGATAGAACTTCTAGTACTATATTTAATAAATATGAGGAGAGTGGACAGCCTTGTCTTGTTCCTGATTTTAGTGGTATCCCTTTGAGTTTCTCTCCATTTAATTTGATGTTGGCTGTTGGCTTGCTGTAAATTGCCTTTATTATGTTTAGGAATGTTCCTTGTATTCCTGATCTCTCTAAGACTTTTATCATGAAGGGGTGTTGGATTTTGTCAAAGACTTTTTCAGCATCTAATGAGATGATCATATGGTTTTTTTCTTTCAATTTGTTTATATGGTGTATTACATTGACAGATTTTCATATGTTGAACCATCCTTGCATCCCTGGGATGAATCCTACTTGGTCGTGATGGATAATTTTTTTGATGTATTCTTGGATTTGGTTTGTCAATATTTTGTTGAGTATTTCTGCATCAATATTCATGAGGGAGATTGGTCTGTAATTCTCTTTCTTTGTTGCATCCTTTTGTGGTTTGGGTATCAGGGTAATTGTGGCCTCATAAAAAGAGTTTGGTAGTGTTCCTTCTGTTTCTATTGTGTGGAATAATTTGAAGAGTATTGGTATTAGTTCTTCTTTGAATGTCTGGTAGAATTCTGTACTGAAACCATCTGGTCCTGTGCCTTTTTGGTTGGGAGACTTTTGATGACTGTTTCTATTTCTTTAGGGGTAATTGGTCTATTTAAGTGGTTTATCTGGTCTTGATTTAATTTTGGTATGTGATATTTATCCAGAAAATTGTCCATTTCTTCCAGATTTTCTATTTTTTGTGGAGTACAGGTTTTTGAAGTATAATCTGATGATTCTCTGGATTTCCTCGTTGTCTGATGTTATGTCTCCCTTTTCATTTCTGATTTTGTTAATTTGGATGTTCTCTCTTTGCTTTTTGGTTAGTTTGGCTAGAAGTTTGTCTATCTTGTTGATTTTTTCAAAGAACCAACTCTTTGTTTCATTGATTTTTTTGTATTGTTCTCTTGTTTTCTATTTCATTGATTTCAGCCCTCAATTTGATTATTTCCGGGCATCTATTTCTCCTGGGTGAGTTTGTTTCTTTTTGTTCTAGAGCTTTCAGTTGTGCTGTTAATTCATTGGTATGGGATTGCTCCATCTTCTTTATGTGTGCATTTAGAGCTATGAATTTTCCTCTTAGCTCTGCTTTCATAGTGCCCCATAGGTTTGGGTATGTTGTACTTTCATTTTCATTGAATTGTAGGAAATCTTTAATTTCTTTATTTATTTATTCCTTGACCCATTGATGTTTCAGGTGGGTATTATTCAGTTTCCATGAGATTGTAGCCTTTCTATAATTTTTGTTGTTGTTGAAATCTAACTTTAAGGCATGGTGGTCTGATAAGATACAGGAGATTATTCCAATTTTTTTGTATCTGTTGAGATTTGTTTTGTGGCCAAGCATGTGGTCAGTTTTTGAGAAGGTTCCATGGGGTGCTGAGAAGAAGGTATATTCTTTTGTGTTAGGGTGGAATGTTCTGTAGATATCTATTAAGTCCATTTGAGTCATAACATCTGTTAGGTCTTTTATTTCTTTGTTAAGTTTCAGTCTGGTAGATCTGTCTTTTGGTGAGAGTGGCGTGTTGAAATCTCCCACTACTAATGTGTGAAGTTTGATGTGTGTTTTAACCTTTAGTAATGTTTCTTTTATGCATTTGAGTGCCTTTGTATTTGGGGCATAAATGTTCAGAATTGAGACTTCATCTTGGTGGAGTTTTCCTGTGATAAATATGTAATGTCCATCCTGATCTCTTTCTATTGATTTTAGTTTGAAGTCTATTTTATTAGATATTAGGATTGCTACTCCAGCTTGTTTCTTAGGTCCATTTGCTTGGAAAGCCTTTTCCCAGCCCTTTACTCTGAGGTAGTGTCTGTCTTTGAAGTTAAGATGTGTTTCTTGTATGCAGCAGATGGATGGATCCTGTTTTCTTATCCATTCTGTTAGTCTGTGTATTTTTATAGGTGAGTTGAGACCATTGATATTGATGGATATTAATGACCAGTGATTGTTATTTCCTGTTATTTTTTGTGGTCGTGTTATGTTGTCCTTCTTTGGTGTTTGTTGGTGTGGGTTTATCTATTGCCTGAGTTTTCATGGGTGTCTTTAGCTTCTTTGGGTTGGATTTTTCCTTCTAGTGCTTTCTGTAGGGCTGGGTTTGTGGACAGGTATTGATTAAATCTGGTTTTATCATGGAATATTTTGTTTACTCCGCCTATGGTGATTGAGAGTTTTGCTGGGTATAATAGTCTGGGTTGGCATCCGTGGTCTCTTAGTGTCTGCATAATATTTGTCCAGGACCTTCTAGCTTTCATAGTCTCTATTGAGAAGTCTGGTGTTATTCTGATGGGTTTGCCTTTATATGTTACTTGGTCTTTCTCTTTTACAGCTCTTAATATTTTTTCTTTGATCTGTATGTTTAATGTTTTGATTATTATGTGGCAAGAGGACTTTCTTTTTGGATCCAGCCTATTTGGTGTTCTGTAAGCTTCTTGTATCTTCATAGGTATTTCTTTCTTTAGGTTAGGAAAGTTTTCTTCTATGATTTTGTTGAATATATTTTCTGTGCCTTTGAGTTGGTATTCTTCTCCTTCTTCTATCCCTATTATTCTTAGGTTTGGTCTTTTCATGGTGTCCCAGATTTCTTGGATGTTTTGTGTTATGACTTTTTTGTCTTTAGTGTTTTCTTTGACTGACGAATCTATTTTCTCTATTGTGTTTTCAGTGTCAGAGATTCTCTGTTCCATCTCTTGTATTCGGGTGGTTTTGCTTGTTTCTGTAGTTCCTGTTTGTTTAGTCAGGATTTCTATTTCTAGCATTCCCTCAGCTTGTGTTTCCTTTGTTGTCTCAATTTCTTTTTTCAGATCTTGGAATGTGTCTTTCATCTATTTAATTATTTTTTCTTGGCTTTCTTTGATTTCTTCCAATTTTTTGTTTGTTTTTTCTTCCATTTCTTTAAGGGAGTTTTTCATTTCCTCTTTAATGGAGTTTTTCATCTCCTCTTTAAGAGAATTTTTTATTTCCTCTTTAATGGAGCTTTTCATTTCCTCTTTAAGGTAATTTTTTATTTCCTCTTTAATGGAGTTTTTCATTTCCTCTTTAAGGGAATTTTTTATTTCCTCTTTAATGGATATTTTCATTTCCTCTTTAAGGGCCTCTATCATCTTCTTAAAGTCATTTTTAAGAGTGATTTCTTCTGTTTCTTCTGTCTTGGTATGTTCAGGTCTTGCAGGTGTAGAATCACTAGTTTTTGATGTTGCCATATAGGTCTTTATGGTGTTGTCTGTATTTTTGCACTGGCGTCTACTCATCTCTTCCTCTGCTCGGTGCAGGTGGTGTCTGTGTCTGAGAGTGCCTCTCTTGTTCTAATTTTTAGTCTTGGTTCACTAGGAGTTCTTGGTTAAATTGGTACTGTTGGGCTGTTTCTTCGGGAGCAGCTGATCTCAGTCGGTGAAGTAAATACTTATGATTCTGGTGATCTGGTTAAGTGGCTGTGCGGCGCCTTCTTCTCTGTTCTCAGGTCACGTTTTGCTCATTCATCTACTCCTCAGCTGATCTTGTTTCCTCAGACTTCAAACTGTAGGGATCTGAATTCTCTCCAGGATGGATTTCAGCTGAGCAGGGTAGTCTCACCAACACCTCCAAGTTGTTGGGTTTCGCAGGGTCAGCAGCTGGGCCCTGGGTTGGCCTCAGACAGAGTGTTCAGATTCGTTCTGGTTCCTTCCCATGGAGACAACTTCTTCCCCGGGTGTTGGGATTAAAGGTGTCCCTGTTCCAAGCTCTTGATTAAGCTTGTTTTCACTAACTCTTCAGTGGGTAATAGCTCAGTTTCTGGTCTTTATTGCAACTGTGTTTCAGCCGCCTGCCTGCTTGCCTCTGCATTGGACCTGCATGCCTCTGTCGGCCGCCACCGCGTATGTCTGCCTCTGCCTGCCATTGCTGCATCTGTCTGCCTCTGCCTGCCACCGCTGGGCCTACTTGCCTCTGCCTGATGCCGCCAGTCCTACCTGCCTCTGTGGGTTGCCACCAGGCCTACCTGCCTCTGCCTGGCGCTGCCATTCCTGTCTGCTGGAAAGTCACTTTTGAAGTCCCATTGATATACACAGTGGAAATAGTTCTGGAATCTCTTCCCAGCAAGTACAGTGCACTGTGTGGAATAAAAGGTATTGTTCTTCCTCAGCAGAGTTAAACTGGATATGGCCCATGTGTAGGAAGCACAGTTCTTTTGTTCTGAGCAAGCTCACTGTTCTGGCGGTATAGGAAACACAGTAGAGTAGAAGAGTGCGCCTTTATCAAAGCAGAGTGTGTTACATGTAAGTCATCCTAGTGTTGAATTCCCCTTCATAAACAGAGTTGAATCATGTGCTGTCCCTTATCCTAAGAGCAACAATCCTTTTCAGGTGAGGAAAGTCACTATTGAGCTCTCATTTAGATACACAGTGGATATAGCATCAGTGTCTGTTCCCAGGAATACACGGCTATTTACAGAGGAAAATCTACTGTTCTTCTCGAGTTCCTAAGCAGAGTTGAACTAGATATGGTACTTGAGGATAAAAAGCACCGTTTATTTGTTCTGGACAAGCATACTGTTCAGGCTGTATAGGAAACAACCTAGAGTAGAAGAGTGCTCCTTTATCAACAGCAGGGTGTGTTCCTTGTAAGTCAGGTTAGTGTTGATTTCCACTTCATAAACAGAGTTGAATCACATGCAGTCTTGTGTCCTACAATCAACAGTTATTTTCTGGTAGGGAAGTCACTATTGGGCTCCCATTGAGATACACAGCGGAAACTGCACTGGTATCTGTTCCCAGAATGTACAGTGCTTTGGAAGGAAAGGAAACTACTGTTCTTCTCAGTTTCTTAGACAGAGTTGTACTAGAGTGTGTGTTGGAAGCAGAGTACTTTTGTTCTGAGCAAGCTCACTGTTCTGGATCTATAGGAAAGACAATAGAGTAGAAGAGTGCTCATTTCTCAGAAGCAGAGTGTGCTACTTGCAAGTCATCCTAGGGATGAATTCCCCATCATAAACGGAGTTGAATCACATGCTGTCTATTGTCCTACCAGCAACAGTACTTTTCTGGTAGGAAAAGTCACTATTGGGCTCCAATTGCGATACACAATGGAAATACAACTCGAGTTTCTTCACCCAAAATACAGTGTGTTGGATGGAAGAGAAGTTACTATTCTTCTCAGTTTCCTAAGCAAAGTTGATCTAGATAAGGCCCATGTGTGTAGGAAGCACAGGTCTTTTGTTCTGAGCAAACTCACTGTTCTGGCTGAATAGTGACTTTCCTTATCCAAATAGAACTGTTGGTGTTAGGACAAGAGACAGCATGTAATTAAACTCTGTTTATGAAGGGGGAATTAACACTTCCTTGCCTAACAAGAAACACACTCTGCTTTTGAGAAAGGAGCACTCTTCTTATCTCCTGTGTTTCCTATAGGGTCAAAACAGTGAGCTTGCTCAGAACTAAAGGACTGTGCTTACTACACACACGGACCACATCTAGTTCATCTGTTCTTAGGAAACTGAGGAGAACCCTAGCTTCTCTTACATCCAATGCACTGTAGTGGCTGGGAACAAACGGGGCTGCTATTTGCACTGTGTATCTCAAAGGAAGCACTATAGGGACTTTCC